>BQNB010067587.1:0-34151 GCA_026074375.1 Tanacetum coccineum | reverse complement strand
GAAAAGAAAAGAAGTATTATATATATAGGAAGTGAAGTGTGAGACTTTTGGGAAATATCTAGGGGACAAGGTAACAATTAGGGATGGGAGCCATGAAGGGGTGAATTTCGTGTAAGTGGGAGGGAGGGGAGGGTGGAGATGTAAAAATCTAGCTATATCTTGCAAGACTTTATGACATTAGTTGACTTAGTTGGTAAATGAAGTATAGGAGTGATTTTGGTTGATATTTTGCATAAATTCAAAAGAGGGCTGATTTTATTGAATCAAAAGGGGGAATGAAATGACTAAAATTTAATAATGTATATGTATTTAGGGTATTGGTAAAGGTGGTGAGGGTATTGGGTAAGTTGTGCATGCATGCATTAATTAAAATGCAAGTTTAAACGACTTACGTAACGTTTTGTAAAACCGTTTGCAAATGACTTGTAAATCATGATCATGAGAATGATAATGTACTAGTTAAATGTATACTAAACTTAGTCTAGAGATGGAGTGCGTTCAAAGTTGTTTCTCGTTGTACGTGGGATAAGCTAACCGGTTATATGTTAATTCAAGTTTTCACATGTTCAAGGTAAAAGGTTCAAGTTGGTAAATAAAAGTTTACCTAAAAAATATGGGTTGTCACATAAACCCTTGATCTCGATCCTCTAGTAGAATGCCATGAAAAACCCCAAAGGGTTTGCCCCTACACGAAACCTCCTGCTCGTGTCTCCCTTTTCCCATTCGTCGCCACCGAAAACCCAAAACGAAGAATGAATCAATAAGAATTCATTTGTTTTATATTTATAGGGCATGTCAAGTTTAGGATTTGTACGGAGAAGTCCCTCCATCATTCTCATCGTAAATCTTTTGGTCCTGGTAGTTAATACCAAACTTCATATGAGGTGCACACGTTAGGTCCCTGGGGTTATCGAAACTTGGCATTCAAGGTACTTGTTACGATGTAAGTCCATCGAGCTGCTTACATTGTAACTCTTTTGCATCCAGACTTCTAAGATTCATATCCACGTGTTGATTACGGCATAAATGTATGCCATCTATTAGGCTGTAACTATCCCTGAATGCAGATTTCACGTATTTTGTCCATTTTAGCAATTTCTGTATCTTTTGGTTCTAATGCCTTCAATAACCCGAATATGCAAATATGAACGAATTAAGTACCAGATTCATATAAAACAATATAAATGAGTCAATAAACATGGGAATATAGAAATATAGATACTATTTGATGTAATCAAATATTCCCCCACTTGATTTTTACTTGCCCTCAAATAGACCCCTTTGATAATTTTCAAAAAGATATCTTAGAAGACATGAATTTAAAAATCACCTAAGCTAGAAAGTTCCAAACCAGGAACCTCACAAAGTGGAAATGAAATCACACTCATACTCTCACTACTCTATGTGTTCATTTTTTTTATGATCACTTAATTGCTCAGTCATGGCTAGTATTATATCATATGCTTGGCAAGGATACTAATATCCACAACTAGAGTCTAGATGCAACTATTCTAAAAGGCAAATGGGTTGGCACAACATAAATGCTTATGAGGTGAATCATTATTAAAATCAATCCTTACCAATAATGATACCCGAGCAAACACGACAAAATCACAAGTGAACAAGCACCAAGTGTTTCTCATCTAATACACAAGCACACTCAAAGGTTAATAAGGCTATTAAGGACGATTAAAGAGCATGATATAAGACATGGGAAACATTTATAAGTGGTGTAAAATGAAAAATAAAACAAATAGTTTGCTAAGTCCACAATTACCCCGTCACTAGTCACATTCAATCCCACAAGGAAAAATCCAAGGGTCAAGAGTCAAGGGGTCTTTAAAATACACGAGTTAATGCGTATAATGTGTAGCATAATGCCTTATCATCTCCATGCAATAACATAGGCATGTAAGACGCATTAACTCGCCATTCACTCATAAATGAAATAAATACGAGTTAATGTGCCATAAAAAAATTCAAGCACAAATAACACGTATTTTGACCAAATAATTACACATTTATATCTCCCTTCCCCCACTTAAGATGCACAATGCCCTCATTGTACAAGTATAAACCTAGAAAGGAAAGATAGAAATGGCATGGGTTTATAAGTACTATCTATTCAAATACATCATAACGGATATGTCTAATCATCATAAGCTTGCCAAGGCGGGAGTACTACCACTATGTTATACGACATAATAAAGCTGATTTATATTTATGATCAGCTATAAACTAATAAACACTTGCTTGCATACTCTTTATTCTTATTTTTCGTTTTTTATGCAAAACAATGATATAATGAAAAGTAAAGTTACGAACATATATATACAAAAGAATCCCCCCACATGAGATCAACTATCTACTAAACCTGATATTCTTCAAATATCCTTTATCATGAGCTGCGACACCAGTGGACCAAAATTAACTAGCAACTCCCTAACTATGGACTTAAAGAAACTCTTAGGTAGGCAAGGTGTAAGGTGTAACGAAACAAACATATAATGGTGTAACCAAAATGAAAGGAATGGCTTAGACGGGTTAATTAGGGGTATCTTACTCTTAAAATGAGAGTAACAAAAGGGTTTCACAGGGGGATTGACTAATCGATGTGAAAAGTCAATATACACAATACATAATATAAATGGATGGGCTATGTGGGTGAGTCCTAATATTTGACTTTTATTCTAGCTACACCGATTACACTAAGTTACCTCAGTATAATGCTTATATTGGTGGTCTTGAAAAGATATACCAAGCCAAGTTCTAAAGTCTACTGATGCGTATTTTATTTTAAAATATATTTTTACCAAGTTTTAAAATTATAAAACTCGATCTACCTAACAACGCACTAACGGGCAGAGAACCCGATCGTGGGTAGTATAGAATGGTAAATCTGAGGTCATCCCAAGATTGGGTAAATCCGAGTCGTCTCAAGAGAGCGTCAGATGTAATTATTTTTACTATGAATGACACGTTTTATAAAATGGTTTTTTGAGTTTATTTTAAATAAATAACAATAACATAAATAAAGGAAATTAAAATAGTATGAATATATCAATAGAGAAAATGTGCAAACCAAAGTAACTATCCATTACTGATTTTATGAAAATGTTTTTTCCCTGATACCAATGAAAAACGTATTGTTTCATTAGTAGTTTCTAAGGTCTATAGACTTATTTAAATATGCATATATAGTCTATCATAAATTCCTTCGCAAAATACCGAATCAGCCCAAATCATCTGGATGTTATTTTATCTAAGTTTCAGAGTGATAAATCCAACTATTGCCCAAAACATATCCGAAATAATCTATCAAAGATTATATTAACTCCTCCTCTGAAAGAGTTTCCAGTCTTATTTAATTAATTGTATTAATGATAAGTTTTGTGACCGGTGTTTTGTTTCCCTACACTAATTATAATGTATATATTGGATCGTCCAAGTACCCATTAGATCTCAAATAGACTGATAAAATCTAATAATGGTCTAGCAAGGTCCAAACCACCATTAACTACCTAAAACCAATTGTTTACACGATAGTCAAGGAATATCAAATGAACAGCCATAATCTGAACAGTAAACAAACATCATCGAAAACAATAAATACAAACTCTTCCAACACTTGAAATTGCTTAGATCGCGTTTTCATTTAACTAAACACAGAAAGAAATAGAAGAAATCATAGTATTGTGAAACTCATAAATCCATACAGTATTCGTATTTGAAACGATTAAATACAAAAAGGTAATTAAATATGTGATCTCCCTTGAGACTCTATGTTTAATGCTTCAAATATATGGAACCTAATGTTAGCCCTCACCAATTGGCAGTGGAGGGAAGTGTGATGGTCGGAATATCTTTAATGAGGCTTCTATTTAGTATGTATCAAACCGATTACGGCGCAACCACTAAAGGAGATACGCCGTAACTCATCAACACTACCATTTCATAATTTCAGCAATTGTTACAGGTGTAAACGACCAGATAAGTGGAGTTATGCCGTAACCTTCACTATAAGTTCCCTAATTACGAGATCATCAGTCACCTAATGTGGATCTTTCATGGTTAGCACTATGCGTAACGTGTATAAGGTATACTCTTAACTCTAACTATATTACAAATTTCCTTTCCAAATAATATGTTTAGCGGCGTAACTAGATATTTTGGTGTTAACGCTGGGTTAACCTTGTCCTTGAAATACGTACTTGCTATTTTTATTTTTACGATGTAACTCATTTTTAGGTGTTACGGGCTGTAACAATTCTTCAGAATTTACACTTTAGAGTATCGCTATTTCGTTTTTTCCCATTTATCTTTGTCCCATGTTCCATTTCCCCCTTCCATTATCCTCTCCTGAAAACTACAAAATGATTTATAAAATAGACACATTTTCGAGCATTAAAGTAAACATTTGCAGGAAATTAGAAGTGGTATTATTGCCACAAAAAAAGTATTAAAAACATTGATGTAAGTCAATAACCCCCCAACTTGACTTCTTTTCTGCATTATGCCCTCAATAAGACCTGTTAAAACATATATACAAAAATTATCCACGAGCATAACTTCAAGAAAATTAATTTAAAAAACTCTTATTCTAGAAAACTTGCAACATAAAAGACCGAACACCTCATGGAAAAGTGGATAAAAATTCCACTACAACTCATGACATCTCGCACAGTCTAAGTGTTTTTATTTTCCGGGGTGATCGCCTCAATTTGCACAGTGCATCATGCATGTATTTTTAATCATAAGTCTTGAAAAGTACACAAAAAGCACATATAGAAATAGGTTCTAAAAAATTCTCAAAAGGCAACAAGGTAATATGTGTGGTTTTAAAATGATGAATAAGGGGTGTGAGGGGATTAAACATGGGTTAACACAATTAATGGTTGTTAAATAAACACAAAACAAATAGTCTAAAGTAACTAATGTTTGTCATAAACTGAGCATCCATCTGTCCAGCCATGGTACCAATATGATTAAAAGTCCGAAAATGATCTTAGTAAATGGGCTACTAGGCTCCATTCATCATAGTATTGGTATGACTTGGTTGTATTACAATGGGCCTGACTATCTACATTATTTTATCTTTATATATTTTGCAACGCATTCTTTTACAATTTTAGCACATGGGTTGGGCTTTTTGATACACCACTTTCTTCATATAAAAATGCAAATGTCATACAATGAGTTAATTAATCTTTAATTATTTTCCCTGTAACATTCCCTATATTATAGCTCACATCCCCCCACTTGAGAGGAACTTAATGTCAAAAGTGGTGATACAGGGGGTTTTTATAGATCATAACTGATTGGTCTTCTACGAAAGCATATAATTTCCGTTCTTATTCCTCCGAACCATGGACTTAAGTAGCCAAATATTTCAACACAAAGAAAATAAAGACTACCTGGGTACTGAAGGTGAAATTGGGTAACGAAACATAAAGATTAATGGTGAAAACAAGATGGTTTTAACAATGGGATCTAGGGGTATCAAGCCTAATAATGATTTCAACAAAAGGTAAAACACGGGTTTGTACGACAATCCATTTAACAAAGTCGATAACACAATACACACATATAGGTTATATAGGAGTGATTTCTAAGTGTTTGGCCTCTTGAACTATCTATTCCTTCTAATCAATTATGGTCTCGAAATGATATACATGCTCAAGTTCTAAAGTCTACAATACTACCATCCAGCACTCAATAATATGGTGGAATTTTTGAAGTAATATAATGGAAACTGTAATATTAGTGATTAAATTTCACCCAATTAAAAATAAATGGAAATGTGCATTTACGTGAGAAGATTAATTTTAGTTATTTAATAAAAATTGGTCAAAAAATTTAAAATTGCAATAAATTTCAAAGTAAAACGTAGAACAACAAAGGTCAAACATACGTCAAGTATAAAATAGCTCCCCTCCCCCCCCACTTTATTTGTACAATGACCCGTAAATTACATTAAGGAAAAGAAATAAAAAGAAAGATGAGAATTAAGACAAGAAACTATACTCCCTGAGTTTGCATTGAAATTTAAAATTTGTGCTTAAATCTTTATTTATGTCCTTTCCCTGAATGCTACGATTAATATCGCCTGTGTATTCACAAAACAAACTAAAGCAAAAATCATTCTACAAGAATTATATAAGTTGTAAAGGAAATACACACCTAAGTCACTTACTAATTAATCTACTGTTGCATTTAGCATATGCAACAAGCCATTTAAAACACGATTGTGTGATGGCCCAAGTGTAACGATTTTATCTCGTGAGGGCTTCCAGATAACAAACCCTCAACATAGTCCCGATTACATTATACAAGGTTTAGACAAGTTTTAAAACTTCAATTTTAAGGATTTTCAGAAGGAGTGTTACCGTAACCGTGAAATGGGTGTACGATCGTAAGGACAATCAAGTGGTATAAAATTTTTATTATTAAAGGTGTTACGGCGTAACAAGAAATGGTTTTACCGCATAATATAGGGATTACGGTCGTAATAAAGTGTATACGCGTAACTGCTTGTAAATTCAGCAAAGTTGTACCACATGATTAAAGATCGAGCCGGTCTCAATAATGCCGATTCCTGCAAAACAAAGTAAAGAAACATGGCAAACCAACTAATATGCAAAAAGGAATTTTTTTCATTAAATAAAGTACGTGTTGTTCACCCGTAAGCACTTTTGTTTATTAATGAGTCTTTAAGTAGACCTCATTCTCATTCTACTCATCCCGCATCAATACATCCCCGAATCCAATCCTACAACTTCCTGTCCATATTTGAACATCGGATTTCCTAAACAAAGGTAACTACAGAAGGAACCCTTTAATCATTATTTACAGTGCATAAAACCGGATCCTTTTTTCTTATCTTCGTCACTGACTTTTAACAGGGGTCCCATTGAGTTATGTTGTTTTACTGTTAGTTTCCTAAAGGCTTTTTCGGCTCGTGGCATATGAAATATTATTTTATCATTACCGATTTTAAACCAAAGTGTTCCTTTACCTCAGTCTTCAACTAGTCCTATTTATTCTTTGAAAGGTTGTCAAACAGAACTTCGGTTAATCCCTTTTCCATAAATTCACTAATATTTTCGAGGATGATGAACTCAACTAAGAATTAGTGGTTTCCTATGAACACATGTAAATTTTTAGCAAGTCCCACCATCAAGTACATTTCTTAAAACATTTAGTTTCATGATACATTAAGTTGTACATAGGCTTTTCTGGACATTATGTTGAAAGGGGTTTGTGGTTCGAAATAGGGGTTAAAATTAACAAACCCTATTTTGTAAGAAAGTTGTAAATTATCATGTCAGTGTAAAATGGATCCAACCACCGCTTTATTAAAATAATTCAGTTTTTTAGCTTTTGTCATTGGACAAACCTAGAATCTATTGACATACCCACATTCGTCTATATCAACAAAATTCATCCAGTCCTGTGCTCATTCTTTATCAAGGATCACAGGTGTTATACAAATATCATCCTTGTCTCCCCGCTAATTCTAGATGGTGATAAGCAAAATTATATCTTAACTTCCGTATTCTGGTGTACAAGTAAATTTCCAAATTCTCCTACCTTTTTTCGTCATTCATGACTAGAAATCATCATAATTCTTGTGTTTTATCTAATTCGTTTATAATGCAAATAGGAGAAATAAAGACGGGATATTCTTTCTTATTGATATTAAAAACTACTTGATCATTTCCAACCCCTAGAGAGATCTTTTTACCATAAACATCAATTTTGCATGAGCAGTTGCTAACATGGGCCTGCCTAGGATAATTGGGACATTTTCATCTTTCATGATGTCAAAAGAACGACGAAATCAACGAAACATGAAAATACTAATTTTTTACCATACATTTTCTTTTAAATCCCTTTTGGAGATTGCATGATCTACAACCATTTTGATAGTCATTGGTTACAAGCTACCAGTCCTAATCTTTTGAAAAAGGAAAAGGGCATAACGCAAAGACGTTCCCCTAGATCAGCTAAAGCATTACTCGTGGAGTGGTTTTCGATAATACAAGGAAGGATGAAACTTCCAGGATCGGTTTCTTTTAGAGGAAGTTTATTTTGAAGGGCAGCAGAGTAATGTGCGGGTAATTCCTTGATTTTATGAGAAACTACTTTTTGTAATTGTTGTTTTGGTTTATCATGAGTTGTAATTAGTTCCTTATTTTCCTCTAGGATGCGCCTTTTTACTTTTTCACCAAATGTCCTCATTTTCATGCATTTAGAGAGGTTCATAGGTAGTGTGGGAGATTAACTGAGGCAAGGTGATTTACTTTTACTTTCACTAACCACTTTATAGAGGAAACATGATGATTCCCCACCCTTTTATTTTTTAAACTTAGATCAGTACTTATCATGATCTTCTTTATCCACTCGTTTTAGATTGCTTGTCTTTCACCAGACTCCTTCAGATATTGCTCGAATTTGTCTTTAAGGTTGGTTGGACGATTGCTAGCTTCAGTGTAGGTCTTATCGTAATCGATTTTGCTAGATCTTATGCTTTTAACCTCAGCATAGTAACTTTTTCTGTCATCATCCGTATTCAATTTGCGAAAATCTACTTTTAGCTCTTCCATTTCGTGATTTAATAGTTTTAGCTTTTTGATGATAATACGAAATGGGTCAGGGGTAGTTATGTGATTTTCCTCCCAATGCCATTTATGTGAATGTTCAACCAATTTTTGGATTGACTTTAATGTCATACTGAATCTGTTCAACCCATGACTAATGACCGTTTTGAGTCGACAGCTCGTCGAGTTTGGCTATTTAATCCATTGTAGAAGGTGTTTACCTTTTGGTGATCATTGGGATCATGAAAGGGACACTTGAAAAGTAGGTCGTTATATCTTTCCCAAGTATCAAAAAGGGATTCTCCATCTTCTTGCCTAAAATTTCAGATTTCACTCAACTGTTTGAATATCATCGCAGGGGGGCAGAATCTCCGGATGAAGTTTTGCTTAAGATCACTCCAGCTTTTCGTACATTCGGTCGAAGTTCTTTCGAACCACCTCTTAGTGATTCCTTTCAGAGTTAGAGGAAAAACTTGTACAACGGTACGCTCCTAAGCATTGAATATGCTAGCGATTTCAAGCACATTACTGATGTGTTCGACATCACTATCGATTGGATTACCCGAGAAGGAAATCTTATGTAATTCCCTTAGAAGTTGTCCCTTAACTTCAAACGTTAAGTTATCAGGACAGGTGAATCTTCTCCTAGTGTTGTTTAGATCGAGAGCTAGGTATTGTTTTAATGTGAGGGTTTTGTATCTAACTCGGATGACTCAGATTCGTAGAAAGTATAGATGTTATGAATGGGATGTCGGGCTGTCTGAAACCACACTACATTTCCAACACTATGTACAAACCGTATTAGCAAAACGCATAAACCGTTCCGGCTTTGCTTCTCTTGTGAACTCATTAAATACACAATAAAACTACAAGAATTCGCTCTCCCCGACAACCGGCACCAAAAACTAGATGCGTGTAATAATATTAAAATATAAATTTTTACTAAGAAAATTAAATTTATAAAACTCGATCTACCTAACAACGCACTAACGGGCAGAGAACCCGATCGTATGTAGTATAGAATGGTAAATCCGAGGTCGTCCCAAGAGCTAAGTTGTAATTAGTTTTAATTTGAAATGTCACGTTTATAAAATGGTTTTTGAGTTGATTTGAAATAAATAACAATAAAATAAATAACTGGAAATTAAAAGAGTAGGAGATATCAAGAGAGAAAATGTGCTAACCTAGTTACTTCATTACTATTGTTATGAAAACGTTTTTCCTGTGCAATGTTAAACTATGGTTTCATTAGTGGTTTCTAAGGTCGATAAACTTGAATATGCATATACAGTCTATCAATATACTAATCCTATCGAAGTCCGAATCATCCAAATCATCTGGGAGGTAGGTAACAGTTTGCAATTGATAAACCCAACTATCCCAAAACATATCTAATAATCTATAAAGATTATTAACCCTCTCTGAAAGAGTTCCTGTGCTTTTTAAGTATATATAGTGATAAGTGCGGTGACCGGTTAGTTCCTACACCAGGTAATGAGTTAGTGATCCTCCCTAGATACCAACCATTGGATCCCATAATTACTATGATAATCTAATAATAGGGCAAGCTAGGTCCAAACCACCCGTACTACCAAAACCCAGGGTTATACGATAGTCAAGGAATATCTAATGAAACCATAATCTAACAGGAAACAAACATCATAACAATAGTAATTACATAACAATGTCAGCACTTAAGTGCATAACGGGCTCATGGTAAACAAAAACACCACCAAGAAATATAAGAAATCATAGATTGAAAACACATAATTCTTACAGTATTCGTATTTGAATGATTAAATACAAAAGGTAAGTAAAGTGTGATCTCCTTTGGACTCAGGGTGGAATTCTTCGAAGGTTGGAAGCCTTTGTCGCCTCTCCAATTGGCTGTGGAGGAAGTGATGTTGGAATAGCTTGAATGAGGCCTCTATTTATAGATTTTGAACCTGTTACGGCGTAACCAATAAAGGTGTTATGCCGTAACCTTCCTACACGTCATTCCATATTTAAGCAGTTTTTATAGCGTAACTAGATATGGTGTTACACCGTAATATTCAAATAATGTCTATATGTACGTGATCGTCATTCCATATTTGTAGATTCTCTTGGTTACGGCGTAACTGGATAAGGTGTTACGCTGTAACTATAACTTTGACAAGATTTCCATCCAAATATATGGTTACGGCGTAACTAGATATGGTGTTACGCCGTAAAGTCTTCCTTGATCTTCGTACTTACTTAATTTATGTTACGGTGTAACCATTGTTGGTGTTACGCCATAACACTCTTCAGAATTTATACTTTAAGTCCTTTTTCCCTTGTTTCTTGTCACTTTCCTGCATTTCTCCTGAAAACTACAAAACAATAGAAAATATCTCATTTTTGAGTGTTAGTGAAACATTTGCAGGTAATATAGGAGGTATTTTGCCACCAAAAAGTATTAAATATTTGATGTTATCAAATATCCCCCTACTTGAATTCTGCTTGCCCTCAAGTAGAACCTGTTAGAATATTTCATAAAAAGATTTCTTGAGAATAACTTCAAGAAATGAATTTATAAAACTCTTATGCTAGAAAACATCAAAGCCGAACACCTCATGAAAAGGGGATAAAAGTCACTCAGCTCTCCACTAGTCTAAGTGTTTCATTTTCGGGGTGATCGCTCAATTGCACAGTCATAGCATGTATTATATCATAAGCTTGGAAAGTACACAAATTTACACCATTAGAATTAGGGTCTAAATAATTCTCGAAGGCAACAAGGGTATTATGATTTTAAAGGGTGATAAAGGGATTAGGATAGACATGGGATACACATTTAATGGTTGTTAATACAAAACAAATAGTCTAAAATAGTCTAAGGTTGTCATGACTAGCCACTGTCCATCCATGGGTCCAAGAGTTTAAGTCTGAAAATCTGATCTTTAAATAATGGGCTACTAGCTCCATTCTTCATAAGTATTGGGATCACTTGGTGTAATAATGGGCTACTAGCTCCATTTTACTGAGATGGCTTGGTGCAATAATGGGCTACTAGCTCCATTTTTTTTATTTTGCACCATATTTACATTTTTAGCACATGGGTGGCTTTTTTGTTGCACCTTTTTTTCTTCATTTTCTTCATAATATGCAAATGTCACAGGAGTTTATATCTTTAATTATTGCCCCTGCAACATTTGATATTATACGCACATCCCTCCACTTGAGATAAACAATGTCGAAAGTGGTGATACAGAGGGGTCTTTATAGATCATAACTGATGAGTCTTCCACTAATGCATATAATTCTCGTTCCCATTCCCCCGAACCATGGACTTAAGTAGCCAGAAATTTTAACACAAAGAAAATTAAGACTACAGGGTAGGCTAAGGTGAAATGGTATACGAAACATATAGAGTAGGGTGAAAAACATAGATTGGTTTAACAAGTGTGATCTAGGAGTATCTTGCACTAATAATGAGTGCAACAAAAGGGTTTATAACGGGAGGTTGACAAGTCAGTGTAACAAGTCGATAAACATACACAGATAGGCTATTTGGGTGATTTCCTAAGCGTTGCCTTCTTGAACTATCTATGTTGATCCCAACTTAAGATCTATTCCTTAGCTTGTAAAGGTTAAGTTACTTTGGATAAATCCAAAACAACTATGGTAGAAACTTTGTGAATACTAAAGAGTATGCAGAATCTACTCTTTAATACTTAGAAGAATGTTAATGAACCAGTAAACTGTATGAACAATGATATCACTGAAAAGCTCCAATATTATTATTATGAATAATACGAGTACTCTGTGTAGTACTAGGGTTTACAACCTTGAAGCTATGTATCAAAACGTCTATGACTATTGTGTATTGTGTATGCAGAACCATAACCTAGGATCTCCTTTTATACACCAAGGAGTCCTTTACAAGATAACTAGAAATCTTATATATTGTTAAACTTATACGTATCTTTCTAACTAAATAGAATATACTCTGAATAAGTCAATACATATCACTTCACACGTCTTTATCTCTTTAGCAGTCTTTAATCTTCATGCATCAGTCTTAAGTCCTTCAGCAGTGTTAAGTTAGTACTGGCAGTACTAACTTACTCTAGCAGTACTAACTGGTTAGTACTGGCAGTTGTAATCTTGAGCAGTACTAACTGTTGGCTTGGCAGTACTAAGTATGAAGACTTTTAATTCCTAACAATCCTCTCCTAAACTTGTGATTTACCTCCAAATCATCAAGTTTCTTGAATTAAACCTTGTTCTGAGAGGATTCTTCCAAACACTTCATCTTCTGGGCCTTTCAACATGCATGAATATCTTCCTAAGAAGTTCTCTTGACATCTCACTATCTTGTTCCACCAAGAGTTTTGCAACCAACATCAATGTGAGAGTTCCTCTTGACAATGGATACTCCTTCTCTACCAGCATGTAGATGTCTATTCCATCCTCTGTAGACACATGATGCACTCCACATGAATCATATAGCTTCCAAGTTAAATTGTCATGAATATGCTTTTGAAGCTTCCATAATTCATCATCTGTATCTGGTTCAAACAATCTTTTCAACTCAACCCATATTTCTCTTTCTTTGTCTTCTGTTGGTTCAGTTGATGTGAACTTCCCTTTTACTAGACTCCACAGCTTCACTAAGTCTTCTCTGTCAAATGCTTTTAGCATATCATCAAAGAATTTATATACCTTAGTATGATTACCAACTCTGATGATCTTCCAGTACTTCCTATCTCCTTCAGTGTAAATCTCCCAGTCAATTATAGGATACTTGGTTTGTAAAGCTTCAACATTCATTCCTTGCTCTGAAACTATTATCATCATTTGCTGTATCCTTTCTTGTGATAGTTCTTCTTCTTCTTTATCCTTTGGTTCTTCAGCTGGTACTGAGCTTTCTCCAGTCTTTTGTCTCTTTGAACTTTCTTGAGCAAGTTCTTTTGCATCTCTTTTAGAACTTCCAGCTGCCAACTTAGGAATTACTCTTTCACTTTCACTCTCCATTGGAACAAATGTGTGTATACTCCTTATTGTTGTTTCAAACAGATTCTTGATCTCATCAAAAGAATATCCTTTCAACTGCTTCATTGTATGACTTCCTATGTTCTTGATATATTGAGACATGTAAGTCCTTTGTTGAGCCTGTATGAGTGGCTTGTTCCTCCTTTCTTCAGCTTTTTTTTGTAGTAAAATACCTTTTTCTTTGCTTGATTAAATCTGCAAGCAGTCTTGCTTTTTTAGCTTCAGTGTACATCTCTTTTTCCTCTGATTGTAATCTCTAAGCAAACTCTTCATCAACTTCAACTCTAGCTTAAATGTCATCCCATTCTTCAATATTGAAAGAGCTTGCTTCTTCTTGTACCCTGGCAATCCTCTGCCTTTCTTCTTCATCAAGTTCAGCCTGTAATCTCAGAGCTTCTTCATAACCAAGTCTTTCTTGTTCTAGCTGCAACTTTGTCTTTGTCTGAATTAGTTCAGAAGATTCCTCCATTATAGCTTTACCCTTGTCTTTAGCTGAACTAGCACTAGCAGTACTAACTGAGGTACTAACAGTGGAAACTAGCTCAGCAGTACTAACTCTTTTTTCAGCAGTATAAACTTCTTCAGGAGCAGTGGACTCAAAATCAGGCTCCATATCATGCTCATGCCTCCCCTGAACCTCTGCATCATGTTGTACCAAAGAGATATTAGGGTTGTCATCAATTTTAGCTATCTTCTTCCCCTGTTTGGAAGGATCCTCTAAATCTTCTTCATCATCAGATACAACAATTCTAGCCTTCCTTCTAGCTTGGCTTGACTTGACAGTTTTCTCTAATGTCTTGACCTTTTTGATAAGTTTGGTAAAAGCAGCACCATAGATTGTCTTCGTCTGCTGCAAGTCTGTCTCTAAAGCTATAACTCTGTCTGACAATTTCGTAACCAAATCCATCAATTCATTGTGTTGCATTCTGCCCTCATCACTTCTAAGTGTGTGACCTTTGGGGAGAGGTGAATCATAGGGCATGGTAGGTGTAACAACCGTGACTTGAGCAGGTTAGTCAAACCTTTAGTGTTGACTTATATGTCTTTTGCAATGTACGGTTTATGTGATTTTATGTGTTATGTGTGCTATTATGTGTTTATGAGGTGTTGGTAATCCATTTATTGAGTGTGATCATCTCAATAAGATTGGAATAATGGTGAAAAATTTTGAGTTCCTTCCGTTCACTTTTAAGTGACAAGGAAATAATTATCGTGAATTTAATGTTTTGTCTTAAATGTGTAAGTATTTATACGTATATGTAATTTTTGTGTTAGATAATTTTTTATACCTAAAACTAATGATAAAAACGTCTTATGCGAGCTTCATTTAAATAACCAAGAGTGTGGAAGGGTATGATCGTCATTTCAAGTAGCCAACCAATGAGAGTTATAGATAGAGGGGCATTTTCATCCTTTCAGTTGGAAAGTAGCTTCATAATTAAGCTAATGATTGGCATGGGGATAAGAACCTAGTATTGACAGCTCAATTCAGCTCGATCCACGAATATATGAACGCCACGTATCCATTGCTACCGTTCAATAACGCATCTCATGTCCACATATTCATTCATTCCTTGTAATGGTCTCCTTATCATGGAAAATAATTGTTAGAAGGCCGCCACGTGTCAGGACTAAGTTAGCCAAAATATATTATAAATATAGTGAGGGGTGTCCGTTGTTTTTTATTTTAATATTAATCTTTCATGGCAACTTGATGCCTAGTTGATGCTCATCGGATTACATTTCATTCTCTTAAGACTAATAAATTACAATCTTATTGGGCCGAGTATTGCTAACATCCTTGGCCTGTACAACATTTTTCATCAAAGTTTGGATTCAAAGCATGCATTTTAGACTTAGGCCTTTAATAAGCATGGGTCGGTCCGACCCATATAAATGGCGTCGGCGGCCCAATAAAAGATGAAAGTATCGCGACTTGATTTTCCGTGCTCTTTCCAATTGCATGCTCGGGGAATTTTTCTGACTTCGCCTTGTCTTCAAATAATAAGCAAACTTGATCGAAACAAACTCGAAAATACCCGTTTTTGCTTTGTTTTCAATCCATAGTACTTGCAAGACATAAAAATACCAAACAAACATATTTGCAATATAATTAAGCATATTTTAGTATTTTTAGTCCGTTTTATAGTGTTTTACGGGGTATAAATGATGTGTGTTTTAACGCACATTAAATTCTCCCACACTAAACCATTGCTGGTCCCACATGCAATGTTTATAAAACACGTCCAGAAATAAATAATTTAACCCCCTTAACTTATGACCCCTCACAATCAAACAAGAACAGAAAAGGTCCATTAAGAAGGTTCAAAATCATTTGTTTCGCAAGCATCCCCGTTTTAACCGTTTATTTAATAATAAATAAAAGCTTGAAAAAAAATAATTTTATTTTTTTATTAAAAGATTTAAGAACGTGAGTTCATCATCCTTGACTTTTCACAATCCCTAAACTAAGCTCAAAACGAAATCACAGCCAAATATAAGATTATATGCTAACACTACTCATAAATGCTAATGCGTGTCAACCATTATCCACTTTCGCTCACCATATATTTACCTAAACTCCTCTAAAGGTCATTTTTATATACCTTGATTATTGGTGACAAATAAATTATGTCTCCCTTATATTAACTTCTATAAAAGTACTAAAACCGACGAAGGAGATCAGACCACTTATATGAGTTTGAAATCAACTTTTCCTATAGAAGCACGATGTATTTGAGAATACGAAGGTCTTCAACATATAAGGTATCCTAATATTTCAGCATGATATCATGAGGAGTTTCCTTCTTTACATTCATCCGAAACAACTCACGCTACATAGTCCAGAGACTGGTGGCTTATTTGGAAAACCCGAAGTCGAAATTTGGCTTTTATTCTTATTACTACTTGCCACATTATTAAACTCAGCCCTTTAAAACACACTGCCACACTCGGTATGCAGCCGACCATGTGTCCAGGATCTATTTTGACCTCAGAAAATTTCTCGACTTTTAGAAGGCTGCAACATCGGTTGTAAGCCGGCAAGATGCAGCAAACTTTTATCAGTCTCGGATTATTACTATGTGCCTTATTTAGAAGACTGCCATATCGGTTGTGAGCCGGCAAGAGGCAGTAAACTTTTATCAGCCCATAGTTTTTATTATTATTATTACCTCCACCCTTTAAACGACTACCACATCGGTTGTGAGCCGGCAAGAGGCGGTGGTCTTATTTCGGCTTTGGTTTATTACATAACTATTTATTATTAGCCAAATTTCAAGTCCTGTGGTCTTTTAACTACCTAGACAACGGTAGCGAACCGTCAAAAATCGGTAGCCTATTTCCCCACAAGAAAACCTCGATGTATACCTTACTTTCACCAGAAGTAATCTCTACGAAGTGACTTAAACTAAGAATCGCAAAAACCAAAGCAACTTTATTTATTTATCAATAATATAATGTTTATTAAGCTGATAGGAGCAAAAAGCCACAATTAACCTCTATGAGCTCTAAAGAGATCCAACTACTCCACGCTTAGCATCTAACTTATATCCAACTCTATCATTTTTTGTTCATTGCAAATTTTAAATTTAAGCAAACGCTTAGTCTCGAAAGCTAAGGGGAAAACTAGAGTTTAAAACTCGGTCAAGTCA
The DNA here is from genome assembly GCA_026074375.1 of Tanacetum coccineum. NCBI lineage: Eukaryota > Viridiplantae > Streptophyta > Magnoliopsida > Asterales > Asteraceae > Tanacetum > Tanacetum coccineum. Next base: position 16,879 of record BQNB010067587.1, on the reverse strand, counting down.
AAAGCTACCTAGTTTTATGGGCCTACTTATTTCTATATTTTTATATTTTCATCATTTTTTTTTCATTTTTTATAATCTAAAAAAATAATATATAATCTATAATATATATATATATATATATATATATATATATATATATATATATATCATAATAAAAACAAATAAAAAAATTATTATAATTCTAGGGTCCAAACACGTGGGTTGCGTGGGAACACATATAGGCACAGGTATGATCACATTTCGGCAAAAATCCCCCCCCCCACACTTAGAATGGAACATTGGCCTCAATGTTCAAAAGCATCGGATTTTACCTCCACACTTAGGAACAAAAAAGGCAAATGCAAAAAATTCCAAGTGTGAAAGGGGAAACACAATATATATACATGATCTGGATTGAGGATTCCAAAATAAGCAGAAGATCGAAGACCGGGCGATTGGAGGATTGAAAACAAGCACGGGTCTTCATGATCTTAAGGAATCCTGCAAAAACAGAACCACATACCATAGAAAGAAGCACGCCCCCACACTTGGGCTATAAAATCACACACTTATTTATTAAGAAAAATAGAAAGAAGAAAAGACACGGGTTGCCTCCCGAGAAGCGCTTGGTTTTGTGCGAGTCTCTAGCTTGACTCTCCCCGAATTTCATTGTCCTTGGGGTGAAAACTGACCGAAGATTCGGTCATCAATGAAATTTCACTTAAAATATGACATTTATCGATCAAGAAATTATCAATCAGAAGATGCGAAAATTTTCTCGTGAAAGAGAAAATTCCATCAATAATGAGAATTCCGGGATTGAAAACTTTGTTTTCATTTTCGGAGGGAAATGATAGAAAAGTTTCGATCACAGAAGGATCAATCAAGAGAAGAGAATTAACGACGAATGAGATATTAGAAAAATCGTCCAGTGGAAGAATATGAAATCTCTTAGATTGGACTCTTTTGATAATGAATATCCCAGGATCGAAAATTATGTCTTCATTTCCGAAGGGAAATGAGACTAGAAGGTCAATCTCGAAAAATTCTTCAGAAAGAGACAGGATTCCACAATCGGATAATAATGAGAGAAGAATCATTAAACTCATTAATTTTAAACCCTTATTTGATAAATCTAAATAATATTCCTCCAAAACTCTAGTAAAATCTCCTGGAATGATCTCAAGATCAAAGTAAAAACGGTCATACTCTGGTGAAGATATGATGTGAGCGAGTTCATCAGTGAACTCCTCATGATAAGAATCACTCTTATCGGCAGGAGGAACGATCAACGCGAATAGGTCAAAGTATAAACGAAATCATACCAGAAGAGAAAATCAGTATGAGTATTGGTACTGCTAACTAAACTCTTCTCTTCAATAAGATTGTCATCAAAATATAAAGCTTCATAATCGGAAGAGAATAAATCATAATGAGTTGTCTTGGTAACTAGAGCCAATTACTCTACATCTCTTCCATATCAAAGCAAAATGTTTCATATTCCGGAAAAGAATCATCAATATGAGAAATAAGGGTATCGGTCTCCTCCATGAGAGAGTCACTATCCCCATAGGGAATAGGAAGTGGGGAGAGAGACTCATCCACAGAATTAGAAGAGGGAGTGGGATTGCCACTCAAATAATTGTTTTCAATAGGAAATTTATTGCACAAAGAATCAACAATATCAATTCTATAAACGAAATGGTCGGCACGTCCCGTAGGATTTCCAAAGCTTGAAAATTTTCTTCTTGAAGCTGAGTTGGATATGGAATCGATGGCTGATGAGGATTAGGCTTCGGGTCTTCCTTTTTGTCTGGCATGTGAGACAACGGTAAGAGTTTCCTGGAGTTAGGGATAAGTGGTGTGCTCGGAAGAGCTACAATTATGCACCACTTTCCGTTATGGACACCCGACATCTTGTTCCTTTTCTTGATAAAAGAGAAAATTAGAATGAGGAATAAAAGATCCATCCAATGTCAAACCACTCATAGTAGTAACCGCTTTACGTTCTTCTTGTGGGCATGTTTCGGTGTCGCTCGGTGGCACACATAATGGCCTCTCTTGAAAAGCTTCTACTATTTGACCCATTTGATTTTGCATTAAGTAAATCGAGGCTTTTTGGTTTCGGTTATAAGCTTCTTGCATGCTAGAAATAAGAGCTTCGACTTGTTTAGTAAGAGCGGTGATGGCATCATTTTGAATTGAATTTATTACTACCAACACTCTCGACCTTGAGATTATTTCTACACGTTCGAACCTTGGATTTATTCTCAATATTGGTTAAGGCTTCTTGAGTATTTTTAGACATCAGATTTCCACCCGCTGCGGTATTTAGAAAATCTTGATCAGATTGACTCAACCTGTTATAGAAAAAATCTATATGGTGAAGGAGTTAGAATCCGTGATGAGGATATTTCCTTAATAAATCTTTGATTCTTTCCCAAGCTTCGTTAAACTCTCACCGAATACTTGTTGAAAGTTCGTGATTTCTTTCTGAGCTCTCTTATTTTAGAATGAGGGAAAAATCAATTCAAGAACTTTGATACTAAATCATTCCAAGTAGTGATGGAATTAGGAGGTTCATTTTCAAGCCATGTCTCGGCTGCTCTTTTAAGCGAAAACGGGAATAAGATCAACTTCACCACATCATCAGGCACTTGGTTTAGTCTTAGAGTTCGGGTTATTTGGTAAAATCTCCTGATGTGTGAATGAGAATCATCATTTTCAAGACCAAAGAAATAATTGTTACTTACGAATTCAAGTAACTCGGTTTTTAGTTCAAATTCGTCTGCAAGAACGGCAGGAACAACGATACATTTCTCATACCTACGCGTATCAGGTATTAGGAGTAGCTCTTCCATCGGTCTCAAATGATCGGCCATTTGGACGTCTTCAGCGTTCTCGTCCTCTCCTTGTATATGATCATGAAAAAGATTATCGAACTCGGATTCTTCTACTCGACGAAATTGCAAACTTTTCTCGAGATGGGGAAGATGTAACCCGATTTGGTTTGAAGAAAATTGCATGTTCATGCACCAGAAGTAAAACGAAGGAATTTGGTTTTTCATAATTTTTAGTATTTCTTTGTAAATCTTTATTATCCTTATTTTTTTATTATATATATAAAAGAAAAGGAAAAAAAAATATAAATGGAAAAAAAATTTATTATTATATAGAAAATAGAATAAAATAAAATAAAAATATTTTTGGTATTTTTAAATTTTTATTGTAAAAGAAAATAAAATAGAAATAGAAAATAATTTTAATTTTTTTTTTGATTTTTATATTTATAAGAACGAAATTAAACTTTCAAAAGAGAGAGGATCTTCAAGGCTTTCACTTCGAAACAAAACGTGAAAATCGTACAACTCCCTCCTGCAGCGACGCCAAAAACTGATTTGCATGAAACGTTCTCGTCGAGTAATAGTTTAAGTATCACGTTAGATGTGAAAATTGCTTGAGGACAAACAATGATCAATCTTCAGGATGTCGTAATCCCAACGAGAATTGAATTGAAAACCACATTAATATTTGAAATTTAAATGCTTGATTATCTTTTAATTTTGGTTTTTGATTTTAAACTAAATATAAAATAAAACTAAGCTAGATTATACTAAATAAGCTAAACAATTAAATGAAGAGAACTAAATAAAAAGATATGCTTGCTAAGTGACGTGGAAAGTTCCTCAAGTGTGAATTAAGGTTTTACTTAACGAATTAACTTCCTTAGAAAAGATAATTATCTCACAACGTTGGTTTATTTTGACAAAAATCTCTTAAAAAGATATTAATTACTAGATGTGTCGTTTGACTATTTTTTCGGATTTTGCCCTTTAAAACTTTCAAACTATAAATCTAAATAATCAAAGATTATTAATTAACAAACTTTTTACAATCCACACTTAATTTCCAATCCACACTTAATTTCTAATCCACTAATCACTTAGCAAGCACTAATGAACTACTCACTACGCATAATGATCAAATAAGCAAATCTAAGCATTTTAAACTAATACTACACTAATGAATTGAAAAGGGAAAGAGGTAAAACCGAATTGAAGAGCCGCAAATAAACGATAACACCCGATTTAATAAGCTAAAGAAAATATTTAAATTCTATCTAGCTTATTAAACCCATAAGCTCCACGCCTCATGAGTTGACCGGTACCGTTCACAAAAATCAAAAAAATAAAACAACAAAACTATTAACAACTAAAACTCCTATTTTGCAAAATTTATCATAGCTATTTTTGTTTTTCTTTGAATCGAAATGGGGCTAAGGCCAACTCACCATTGCTATGTCAATTGCTTGTAAAATGATAGCCGAAATAAAGTAAAACAGATTTTAACTTATAGAAAAGTTAAAACAACAAAGAACTTGTAGAAACAAAATGTTTTGATTAGAAGACGGCTTAAATAAGTCTAAATAAGCTATGCAAACGTGCTTATCTACAAAAGAAAATAAAGCCACTTATTAGTTACATATAAAAATATCAGCTAAACGAATAACATGAAAGAAGTTTTTATAATGGAAATAACCAAAAAGCTTATTTGGTTTTATAAGCTTAAAACTGAATCGAAGTAAGCTAAATAGCTTATACGAGTAAAGGAACTAAGCTAGGAACAAAACAATAAAAGTAACTATAAGCCATTACACCTTATTCGTTTATAAGTTTTAAATATAAACTTTACACAAAATAGAACTACTTATTCTACAACTTATCTAATCGAATCTTATAAAAGAATAAGCCTTTATAATCCAACTAAACCAATAAATAGACTTATATGACTTTCTTTCTATTAAGAATAAGCTCTTGAATAAAGCACAAAAAATAAGCTTATGAAATCAACTAAGGAACGAAGAAGAGGAAAAAAAAAAAAAAAAAAAAAAAAAGAAGAATAAGCTAATTGATAACCATAAACCCCACTTTATCATTAACAAGCAAAAAGATTCTAAGAACATAAAGCTAAAGAAGCTTTTAAAAAGCTTTTACAAAAAGATTAATAAGCTGGAAACTACACTAAAAATAAGCTAGAAACAAAAAGCTACACTACAATATTTTTTTATACCTAAAACTAATGATAAAAACATCTGATGCGAGCTTCATTTAAATAACCAAGAGTGTGGAAGGGTATGATCGTCATTTCAAGTAGCCAACCAATGAAAGTTATAGATAGAGGGGCATTTTCGTCCTTTCAGTTGGAAAATAGCTTCATAATTAAGCCAATGATTGGCATGGGGATAAGAACCTAGTATTGACAGCTCAATTCAGCTCGATCCACGAATATATGAACGCCAGGTATCCATTGCTAGCGTTTAATAAACGCATCTCATGTCCACATATTCATTCATTCCTTGTAATGTCCTCCTTTCATGGAAAATAATTGGTAGAAGGCCGTCACGTGTCAGGACTAGATTAGCCAAAAATATTATAGTGAGGGTGTCACGTGGGTTTTATTTTGATTTAATTCATGGCACGTGAGGCCTTTTGATGCTCATGGAGTACTTCACTTCTCTTAAGAATACAATTGCACTTTATACAGGGCCGATAATAGCCATCATTCTTGGGCTTGGACAACACTTCATAGTTGGGCCGAGCATGCATTTTAGACTTAGGCCTTTAATAAGCATGGGTCGGTCCGACCCATATAAATGGCGTCGGGCCGACCCAATAAAAGATAAAAGTATCATCGGACTCGATTTTCCGTGCTCTTTCCAATGGCATGCCCGGGGAATTTTTCTGACTTCGTCTTGTCTTCAAATAATAAGCAAACTTGATCGAAACGAACCCGAAATTACCTGTTTTTGCTTTGTTTTCAATCCATAATACTTGCAAGACATAAAAATACCAAACAAACATATTTTTAATATAATTAAGCATATTTTAGTATTTTTAGTCTGTTTTATAGTGTTTTACGGGGTATAAATGATGTGTGTTTTAACGCACATCAATTTCCAACTCTGATGATCTTCTAGTACTTCCTTATGCCTTCAGTGTAAATCTCCCAGTCAATTATTAGATACTTAGTTTGTAAGGCTGCAATATTCATCCCTTACTCTGGAACTATTATCATCATTTGTTGTAGCTCTTCTTGTGACAGTTCATCAGCTTCTTTATCTCTTGGTTCTTCAGCTAGTTCTGAGCTTTCACCAGTCTTTTGCCTCTTAGAACTTTCTTGATCAAGTTCTTCTTCTGCATCCCTTTTTGAACTTCCAGCTGCTAACTTAGGAACTGTTCTGTCAACTTCACTCTCTATTGTTTCACTGCCTTTCACCAACTCTGCATCCATGTTTACAAATATGTTTACTCTTTTCACTTCTTTCTCAAACAACATTTGGATCTCTTCAAAACTTTTGTTCTTCAATTGAGTGTGCTTGTATCCAACCATGTTCTTTAAATAAGTAGACATTAGGTTTCTCTTTTGAGTTTTAGTTGGTGGTTTTCTTCTCTACTCTTCTGCTCTAAGTCTTGCAAAATGTTTCTTTCTTTCATTCATGAGCTCCACAAATAACTTTGGCCTTTCTTCAATGGTCAACTCTTCTCTCTCTTGCTCCTATAATCTTGTAGCCAGCTCATAGTCTGCATCCATCATAGCTTAAACATCATCCCATTCAACAATGTTTGCAGCTTCTTCTCTTTATTTTGCTAGCCTTTCCTCTTCCTCTAATTCAGCCTGTAACTAATCTTGTAATCTTTAAGCAACTTCCCTATCAAACTCAATCTGATCTTTCTTTTTCTTTGGTTTTTCAGGTTCAACCATCTTGCCTTTCTCAATCTTTGGATCAATTTGTGATGAGGTACTTATTACTCTTTGTTCTAGACTCACTAGGCTCTTTGCAACAATTTCACTCCTTTTTGCCTTTTGATTTCATCACTCTTCATCCTTCATAAGGGTTGAAAGCACAATAGCGAGGTCTTCACATCATTTATAGGAAGTTGTTGTATTTGCGTTGTTGGAGGAGGAGGAGGAGTACTTGGCTCATGCAGTACCTAACAATACACCATCATAGTAACTGGTGCAGTGTGCAGAGTAACAGGTCTCAATCTACATAGTAATATTACCTACATGCAGTACGTATCATTGATGTACTAGCAGTATTAACTCCACTATCATGACCATGCCTTCCCTGAGTCTCTGAACCCTCTAGAAACCACGAAATCCCTTCATCTTGATCAATTTCATTCCTCCCCTGTTTGGATGCATCCTCCTGATCACCCAAACTCTTTTCAGCAGAAGACTCTATCCTGACTTTAAATAATCTCCTCTTGAGTTGTGGAGTTCTTGACTTCTTCTTACTTTCTAGCTTCTTAACTCTTTTCTTCAACTTCTGAATTTCTAAATCTTGAGCATTCTTTACATTCTCCAAGTTAAGAACTTTATCAGACAGTTTTGTACTAAGGTCCATCAATTCTTGTAGTTTCATAATGTCCTCCCCACTTCCAAGTGTGTTAACTCTTGAGAGAGGTGGTTCATTGGACTGTTTAGACAACCTCTCAAACCTAGTTTGAGCAGGTCTGTCCCCCAATATGGTATCTTGGCGCCTGGGACTACCACCTGAACCAATTCCCTGAGGAAAAGGATCATTAGGTATTGCCGTGGATTGGGTCCTACAATTATGGTTACCACTGCCCAACTCTGGACTACAAACAAACACAACAATCTACTGCAAGTAGCCAGTAGCTGGTATCCCTTTCCACACTATCTCCTCTCTTTTCATGGACAGTCTCATCTGCTATAAGGGAAGTAGGTCCACTAGACTAAGATATCTTAGTGGCCTTTCTTTTAGTTTTCCTATGTTTGTGGGTCTTTTTAGGGTGTGATGATGATGTAATAGTAGGGATTGGTTCAACATGAGATGGTGAAGCAGTAGTAGGTGTGTGTTGGGGTTTAGTGGGTTGTCCTGAACCTTCACCCTCCACTGCTTGTGATTGTGTGTCAATATAGTAGCAAACAATGGTGTAACTATCCCTAAAAAATCTTTTCCTTTCCTTCTCATGTTTGCAAAAACCTTTTTAGTATGAGAAGGTGTATCATATTCATCATTAAAAACTGCAGCAAGATTTTCAATTTGATTGTTCAAAAATAGTGGTAAAAATCTTGGATACATTAAAAACTTTTTAGAATGAGGATCCAAGTTTCTCAATATACCATCAAAAATCAATTTAGAAAAATTAAATTTTTGATTCTTAGATAAACATATAACTGTTGATGCTATATTAGTACCAAACTCATTCCAAGCAGTTGATTTAGAACTTAAACAATATAAGATGGTATGAATGAGATACTTCCATTGAGGGGAAAAGAAAGATTTTAGAAAAGTAAGTTTATCAGAAAGCTTTTCATACCCCATCAATTAAAGGTTTTCAAAAATCTTAGTGTTTGTAAGATAAGTAATACCATCCTCATCATCAAAGAGAAGATCTCTCCTCATATATGATTCTATTATTACTATAGTCTTGCCATCACCTTTAACACGTATTTATGTTTCATTATTGATTGTTTTGATCTTTATAGTAGACCAAAACTGCTAAATATAGGACATATAGACAGTTGAACTTACAGTTAATGCATACCTGATAGGACTAGCATTAAGAAAATTAACTATCTCTACAAAATCAGCATTGTCTTCTGATTTTTCCAAGTATGCCACCATATTATGAGAATCAGCAAAAGTTAAGTTCGCCGTTGATGATAATTGTGAATATCAATGATAAAATTGAGTTAGGGTTTGTAGAATTGAGAACGTGAGGGTGTTTAAGAGTAATTACTATGTGAACGAAAAAGGTTTTATAGGGGAATTAAGCAAACCTATAAATGAAGTAACCAACTAATGTACCAAAGACACCCTCAGCAGTTTTATCCCCAACGATAACGTAGCAGCACTAACTTGGCCCAACAGCATTAACTTTTTGCCTGGCAGCACTAACTTTTAGCCCAACAGCATTAAGTTATGCCAGCAGCACTAACTTTTGAGTTACCAGTATAAACCCTAATTTTATTCAAATAGTATTTTCAACCCATTCCAATCATTAATATATCCAAACAACACCTCAACAGATTAAGCATCAATGCTAGCAGTCAAAAATTGAAAATGACTAACATCAAGTGCTTTGTAGTAAGTCTGCAACATTATGATCAGTGTTAATCTTGATCACTTGAATTTAAAACTCTCGTTCTCATATGAATCCCTGATGAAGTTATGTCTAATTTCAATGTGCTTAGTCTTTGAATGAAATATTGGATTCTTAACTATGCAGATGGTGCTTTCATTGTCAATGAAAATCTTGGTATTCATGAAGTTGTATCCATAATCCAGCATTTGATTTTGGATCCATAACACCTGACCACATCAATTAGTTGCAGCTACATACTCTACTTCATTAGCAGTTGGCAACTACGTTTTGGCTCTTGCATTGCCATAAAATCAATCCTACTCCTAATTAAATTGACACCTCCTGTTGTGGCATTCTGTCTACAACTTGCACCAGCAATCAGTCACTATGCATATAAGATTTCCAAGTCAAATGTAGTCCTTAGGATACCAAACGGCCCAACTTAGGTTGACCCTTTCCAAGTATCTAAAGATTACTTTTAAACACAATGAAGAAGTTGAAACTTTAGGTGTGACACATGAAACCACTGCACTAGCACATACAAACAAACATTACATCAGGCCTTACAAAGATGTTAATACATTCAATGATCCCAAACATATGATCTATATAAGTGAACATCAACATCTTCAGCTTCTGCATCCTTGAGCAATGGCTTTGAAGTCTCCATGGGTGTACTTGCTATCCTTACAGTTGAAAAACCAAACTTCTTCAAGATTTCATCCACATACTTGTCTGGCATAAGTCAAAAATCCCATCTTCCTTACTTGCATCACCTGCAATACTAATAAGAAAGTAAGCTCACACCAAAGAACTAACTAAAACTCTGTGCATTAATTTCCTTAACCAGTGCATAACTCCTTCCTAGTAGATCCAAAAATTGATATCATCTACATATAATTTGAACTAGTCTACTAATATCCACCATTGATCCTTATTTAATGACAATTCTAGTCTATTGTCCCTACTCTAAAATCCATATTCCAATAAATAGGTAGATAAAGTCTCATACCAAGCTCTAGGAGCTTGATGTAGACCATATAATGCCTTTTCTACCTTATAAACTCTGTCAGGGAACTCTGGATCTTCAAACCCTGGAGGTTGACAGACATAAACTTCCTCTTCAATCTTGCCATACAGAAATGCACTCTTCACATCCATCTGGTATACTACAAAGTCTTTGAATGAGGCATAGGCTAAGAACAGCCTAATTGCTTCAATCCTAGCAACTGGAGCAAAAACCTCATCATAATCTATTCCCTCTTCTTGAGTGTAACCCTGTGCAACCAGCCTTGCCTTGTTTCTAATCACAATACCTCTTTCATCTTTCTTGTTCCTGTACACCCATTTAGTACCAATGGCTCTTTTGCCATGTGGTAAATCCACCAAGGTCCAAACCTGTTGTAACTTGAACTGCAGAAGCTCTTCTTGCATAGCTTCTATCCAGCTTGGATCTTTTAATGCTTGGATTACCTTTTTGGGCTCTTCCTGGGATAGGAAACAAGCAAACAGACAAGTATGAAGGTCTTCATGAGTTTTCCCTTCATAAACAGCACTAATAAACCCTTGTTCATTTGTAGTCTTTGTCATTCTCCTTGTCAGTACACCAGACTGTACATCACCAATCACATGATCAAGTGAATGATCTTTATGGATTCTTGTATTTAGAGTAGAAGGAACTAGATATGTGGTAGTAATGTTGCTCATATCTATTTCTGTTTCATCACCAAAGAAATCAGCATGTGTGGCTTCAAGTGGAGCAGTAGTAACTGTTGGACTAATAGTATTAATATTTAGACTACCAGTATTAACATTTGTACTGGCAGTATTAATACTTGGCCCAGCAGTATTAACATCTTGAGTACTATTTTTAGGTCTCTCTTGATCATCAATTCCACTTTCTTTATTTACACCTTCATCATCCTTCTTTTCAGCATCACTAGAAGGTTGTGGTTCATCATTACTAGCATTCTTTAAAGAAGAATTAAATAGTGAACCATCTTTCCATATTGGCATCAAAATGTAGTCTTGGCTAGATCCTGTCTTCTTGCTAGAATGACCTGTACCAATACTTTCTTCTGTACCTACAAAATCATTAGAGTTTGTACCTGCAACAACTGGCACATAATTCATTGATTTTGTTAGAACATCAATATCAAACAGCCACTTTGGTCCATCACCTGTAATAATAGGCTTATCCTCCAAGAACCTAATATGCAAGTTTTCTTCTACTTTCCTAGTTCTAATGTTGTATACCCTAAAAGCCTTACTATTCAATGAGTATCCAACAAAGAATCTTTCATCTGACTTTCCATCAAACTTGCCTAAATAATCTAAGGTATTAAGAATGGTAACATGACACCCAAATGGTCTCATGAAGCTTAGAGCAGGTGTTCTACCTCTAAATAGTTCATAAGGGGTCTTGTTATGAGGCTTAACTACTAATACCCTATTCTGCACATAACAAGTAGTATTAACTGCTTTAGCCCAAAATGTAGTAGGTAACTTAAAGTCAGCTAACATGGTTCTAGCAGCCTCAATTAGTGTCCTACTTCTCCTCTCAGCAACACCATTTTGCTGAGGAGTTCTAGCTACACTAAATTCCCTCTTAATGCCTTTCTGTTCACAAAACTCACTCATAATTCTATTCTTGAACTCTGTTTCATTGTCACATCTGATTATCTTTACTTTCTTATCAACTAGATTCTCTATCTCAGTTATAAAGCTCTTAAGAATGCCACTAGTTTCATCCTTAGTTGCTAGAAAGAAAACCCAAGTAAATCTGCTATAATCATCAGTGACAACTAGACAATATTTCTTATTCATTAAGCTGCTCATAAAAGTTGGACCAAACAAGTCCATATGCAACATGAATAAAGGCTTTCTGAATCTTTGGACTTACAGAGGATTTATGTTCGCATTCCTTCAGGCAAGCAACACAAGTTTGGTCATTTTCAATATGTTTGAAGGTAACCTCCACAAGATTTTACTTAACAAGTTTGAATTACTGTTTTTTTATTTTTCATGACTAGCCTCCTATGCACAAAGCATTGTTCATCAGTATGGCCTTTGCAATAAGAAAAGTTAACTCTTCTAGGAACAATATTCTTCATATAACATGTTACATGGTTGTTCTTTCTAGGAACTTTGAGTAAAACTTGACTTTCATAAGATAAAACTTAAAGTTAGAAGACAGAACAAAAACATCCAGTGTCAGTAAAAAAAGAACACTGTTCTTCTTTGGTCACACTCTATGAACCCTAAAAAGGTTAAACTGAAATCCTTGACAAAGATCACTCCTCAAATCAAGCTTACCAATTTTTGTAAGAGTTCCTTTACCAGTGATTTTCCCTCCTTTGGCTCCTCCCCTAAAGGTAACATATCATCCATCAAATTCCTTGAAGTCTGAGAGATAGGATCATGATCACTTGTATTGTACTTGAGCATCCACTGTCTAATAGCTTGAATCTTTTTTTTTTTGGTTGCCCTGCCACATATAAAATTAAGGAATTTAGTTCCTTGGGGACCTAAGAAAAATAAAAAGGGAAAAAAAAAACCCATCACTGATCATTGGATCTGCCTCGTGCATTAACATAATTATGTTTTTTAAAGTAATTGATGCATTTTTAAGTTTGGTAGGTCTCCAAACCCAACATGCTGTGACTTAACATAAATTAACCCCCCCCCCATATTTGACCTAAACAACATTAACTTTGCTGAATTTGGCCTAGCGTTTATCTGCTTTTTGGACCTAGCAGTATAAAAACTTCCCTTAGCAGTATTAACTTTTTGGCTAAAATTTTTGTTAGTTAATGTTGTTTTTATTTGATAGGGCCTCTTTACAGTTGATTGTGCTGATTTAGAAAAATGTGACATTGGTCTAGCACTATAAACTATAGTTTTGGGATGAGTAGTATTAACAGGCCTAGCAGTATTGAGTGGTCTTAGGCCAGTTTTTCATTAAAATGCTCTTGGGCCCATGTTTCTCTTGGGAGACTAGGGTGAGCCTTTTAGCAGTCTATTATAATTCATCCTTGTATAATTTATGCCCAGTACTACCCTTTCCCTTTGATGGTATTGCATTTAGCCTTTATACATGGTCAAAACTTCACAGATAAAACAAAGCTTTATTTACATCACAACAGTCTACTTCCTAGCTGTTGTGGACTTCTGATATTCCAGTTCTTTGATTTCCCCTAGGGACTTTGTGGACTTGTACATCTCAGCAGATTTAGTGGTTTTCCTAATGGTTTTTCTTATTGTTTAGGTCTTAGCAAATTCTAATCTAGCAAACTGTAGGAAAAACAATTTTCTTATCTAATCTTATATTCTTACACCAACTTCTCAACCCATTGGGGCATAGGAGATTCCCTAACCTCTTTAGTAGTATCTTCACTGACATTCTTACTAGTCTTAGGTCCATAGCCTTCAACTCAAGCTGTTGGAACTCCTCTAGACCATAGTTGGACAAATCAAGGTTTGGGGGTGAAAATAACCCTGTAGGAGGAGGTGGAACATCATTATAGCTTACAAACCCCAGACCTTTTCTACTTCTATCAGGTATCCGACTCCCTATTAATTTGTCTAGACTCTTAGAAGCGTTATCAAAAATTTTCATTTAAGTTGATTGCTTTCTTTTCTTGCTTAAGCTTTTCTAACTCACTTTTAAGCATACTAATTTCTGAGTCTTTATATGAGATATCTCTTTTTAGGACAACAAGTTGCTCATAAAAAATAACCTTATTCTCTTTATAGAAGACAAGTTGCTCTTCTACAGATGCTAACCCTTATTTTAGAATTGCTAATGAACTCAGCTTGGTTAACCTCTATTCTTAAAGCATCAAGTTGAGTTTTAAGAGTTTCAAAGTTTTTAGACAGGTTTTTGAACAAGTTTTGTCTTTATATACCTCAGAGTCTGAAAAATCCATAAGAGCCATGTTTGTAGGAACCTCATCTTCAGCCTTATAGCTCCAGTCAAAAACCAGCTTTTTCCCCCCCATCAATAGCCAACATGGCTTTGTAAGAAGTTTCTTCCACATTTATAGTCCTTCTAGAGCTGTCTTGATTCCTGTTTATGCTATCTTGGTTCCTAGGTCCTTTACATTCCCTTGCAAAGTGTCTTATCTTGTGATAGTTGAAACACTCCACATTTGACTTGTCATATCCAACTGTGTCACTCCCATTGCTAGTGATCTTTCTACCAGTTTTCTAGAAAAACCTTCTTGTCCTCATGCTCAGCAATGCTAACTGCCATTTCAAATCCATTTCCTCCATGTCATATTTATGGATTTTGTTACTTGTTCTCTTATACAAGTGAGGACTGTTTAGTTGACTGGCCAAAAATGCTAAAACAGTGTCATCACTTAAGTTAGCAGTTCTAACTTAAAATTACATAGCAGTGGCTAACTTGTAGTGCTAGCGGGCTATATGTGTTTAGCAGTACTAACTCCATAAGCAGTATTAACTTTATTAGTACTACTAGGAGATGACACAAAAGCCATGTTCTAAGAATTTAAGCTTGAGCTTGAGATTGCAGTTCCTTTAACCTCTTGTTCAATAATCTTGAAATTGTTGTAGAGATCATCAAAGCTCATTGTGTCTAGATCAGGTTTATTCCTCCAGGCCACAACATGAGTATTCCATTCAGAATGCATATTTCTCAAAAATTTCAATTGAGATCTTCTTGTGAAATACTTTCACCCAAGATAGCAGTGACTTAATTTCATGAATCCTGTTAAAATTAGAGTCAGTGACTATGTGCTTGGAGCACTAGTTCTGATACATTGCGTCAGGAGAGTTTTGAGTCTTCTTTGTGGCTTTATTACCACCTATCTGGTTTGTTATAGCAGCAAGCAAAGTCTTAGCATCTTTGTACTGATTAAAGGTCATTAGATGTTCATTAAGAAGTACCATCAGTAACATACTTCTTGCCTTCATATCATTCTTCTTTTGAATCTTTTCTTCAGTAGTTGCAGGACCTGGTATTAGTGTAGTTGTGGTACCTTCTGCATTTGTTGTTGTTTTTGATGCAAGTTTGAATGGAGTTTCCATTCTCTATGACATCACATACAGCATAGTCTTGTACTGAATGTATTGCTAATCCGTAGCTTCACATATCATATTTCACAATGTTTCGAGAGGTGGGGCAACTTTGCAGTAGTAGTGATTTGAGCAGTTTCTAGATCCATCTCTTCCTTGTGAGTAAAGAGTTCTTCTTGTTAGTTTCTTCTAGATCAAAGTTTTAGAACACAAACTCTGATACATTGTTGATCCTAAATAAGATCTATTCCTTGCTTGTAAAGAATAAGTTACTTTGGATAATCCAAAATAACTTGTTGAAACTTTGTTGAATACTAAAGAGTTATGTGGAATCTACTCTTTAATATTAGATGTATGTTAATGAAACAGTAAACTATTAAGAACAATGATATAACTGAAAGCTCCAATATTATTATTATGTATAATAGAGTACTCTGTATAGTACTAGGATTTATAACCTCGATGCTATGTATCAAAACGTTTGGGACTATAGTGGACATATAATAACCAATACCCTAGGATCTCCTTTTATACAATCTAAGAGTCCTTATACAAGATAACTACAAATCTTCTTATAATGTTAAACTCTTATGTATCTTTCTAAAATATTAAGAATTACTCTGAATAAGTCATCAAAATCTCTTGACACGTTCTTTATCTCTTTTGCAGTCTTTATTTCATGTACAATAGTCTTAAGTCCTTCAGCAGTATTAAGTTAGTAATGGCAGTACTAACTTTCTATCTAGCAGTACCTAACTAGTTAATTACTAGAAGTTGTAACTCTGAGCTGTATTAACTCTTGACTTGGCAGTTACTAAGAATGAACCACATTTAATTCCCAAATGAGGTTGTTGTAGAAAGTCTATCCATGCTCATTGTATCCAAATCAACTTTATTCCTCCATACAACAGCATGTGTGTTCCACTCAGGTGACAAACTTCTTTATAATTTTGAATTAACATCTTCTTGTGAAAGCTTTTCATCCAAAAGCTCCAACTGACTCACAAGCTTTTGGATCCTATCAAAAGTTTGATCAAGCATCTCTGAGCTTGGATCAGTGAAGTTTTCATATTGCTGCATTAAGAGATTCCTTTGAGTCTTCTTAGTAGCTGCATTCCCACCAAGTCTCTTTTCTACAGGTTCCAGCAACAGCTTAGCATCCTTTATAGAGTTAAACTTTAACTGATGTTCATTGGGAATGCCCATCATTAAAGTACTTCTAGCCTTTACTTCCAATCTTCTCTAAGCCTGAAAGTGTCGGTCGCTTTCATAGATAACGGTCGTTAGCTCGTTAAGTAATTTTTAGAAACTTACATAGTTAGTTAGCAAATGCCCATGGATTAATCCATGCAAGCCCAAGCCCACCTCCCTTGTAAGTATAAATACACCTCTTCATGCCTTGGAGAGGTGGTTGGTTGGTTGTATATTTTATTTTACTTAATCCATTTCATGTTCTCTACTTTCTCTCACTAGAAAATACATCCTTCCTCTAACTTTCTCTCTCTAGTTCTTGGTTCATATATCAAAGATTACTTGTATTTTACAATTGGTATCAAGAGCCATGGAGTGATTTCCTTAGTTTTTGTGTTTGAATTTTTGGTTCGTTTTTGCTTGTTATTCCGTACGTTTTTTTCTTTCTTTTCTTTTGTTTTCAAAGCTTCTTTGTACACTAAAAGATCATTTACCTAGGTAAAGTTGATCTAGTATCTTTGGATATAGGTGTATTTGCTTTGGATCAAAGAAAA
>BQNB010067586.1:0-34151 GCA_026074375.1 Tanacetum coccineum | reverse complement strand
TTAAGACAGAATTTGAAAACAAGCTTATATAAGCTTTTAATGGTTCAAAAGCTTATACAAGAGCTTAAAAACAGTAATTGAATGACAATTAATGTAATTGATAATATTTAAAGAAAACTTTTAAAATTTCATTAATCTTAAAAAAAATTACAATACTTGGAAATGTAAATGACAAGGAATTAAAAATGCAGTAAAGTAAAATGGTCTAATTAGTTTTAAAAACAAGAACTAAGGACAAGGAACATAAGCTACATTGACTTCTACTTATACTACTAATTCTAAATCTTGGCTCTTCATATTGTGCTTCTTGTGTTTCTTTTGTGAGAGTCTTTAAGCCTTCATCACTGCCATTCATTTTTCTTGTTCCCCAATTAAAGTGATCAATGCCTTCCATTTTCTTGTCTTCATTTCTTGTCCAATGGCATTCATTTTTCTAATACATTAAAAAATTTAAAAAGTTAAAACAATCAATTATACGAATTACATTCCAAATGAAAAACTACTCTAAACCAAGATTTCCCATGTCGTTGTAAACGTTGTGAAGTAGTGCGGTTGAATTACACGTGTGTTGTTCCGGATGCATATACATTTTCAGTGTTGCCTCGAGTACTTTTATCTTTTCAAGGAAGTGCTTGCAGTTTGAGCACCCTACATTTCTTGATGTTCCTAAGGGATGGATTTGAGGTGTTGAAGGTCGTGAAGAATAGCTTGGAGGTGTTGAAGGTCCTGGAGAATAACTTGGAGTCAATGAAGCTCTAGGAGAATCCACCAGTAGACGGACTCGTTCCTCTTTCCATAAAAAAATCCACATCTAAAATAATCTTCCTGAGGCTGTTAAAGAATAAAGAATTATTTTTTTAACAACTAACCTGATTATTTCTATATCACACAAATAAAAAACATGTGATTGTTCACCTTGGATTGTGGACATACATAGTATAGTTTACCACGGCTTTTAGGTTTATACGATTCTCGCAAAACTACATCTCCGGTTCCACAACGACATTTAAAAGCTTCATATGGCATCATTCTCATAATAATAATGTGATCTTTCATAGAAATGTATGATTGTATATATAGGAATTTATTATAGAAACGTTAAGTTTACAAGCTAATTGGTTTCTAACAATTAAATTACTTTTTAAAAACATTGAGTTGACAAGTCCATGACATTGGTTTCATCACTTATTATTTGTAGCAATTTATGACATGATTTGACAATTCTTTTGCTTTATAGAAACATTAACTAGATAAGTCAATGACATTGGTTCATCACTTATTATTTATAGCGATTTATGACATGATTTCATGAGTTATGTTACAAATTAGACAATTCAATGATTGAATAGAAACATTGATTTGACTAGTCAATGAGATTGGTTACATCACTTAATATTTGTAGCGATTTATGACAAGATTTGACACTTCTGTTACAAATTGGACAATTCAATGATTGAATAGAAACATTGATTTGACAAGTCAATGAGATTGGTTTCATCACTTAATATTTGTAGCGATTTATGACAAGATTTGACACTTCTGTTACAGATTGGACAATTCAATGACATTGTTTTCATTTACTATATATATCATGAAAGTAACTAGAAATGAAAACAGTCTAAACTATAACTTCCTCCAAAAAAATAGATTCAAATATTACAAAATTTAAATGTATCCTTCATTATAATGGAACGAATCGAGGTTCCATTATGAATTATGATTTGATATACACAATGTTACATGATATGATCATGAAGAAATTCAAATTGGAAGCAAATTATCCATTAAATTTGTCTGCTAAGCTGCCGTCATTTGACGATATTTTTGACATCATCACGACAATGATGTACGATTTTTTTGTTGAATGTGCTTGTAATTCAAAAGATGAGTTAGCACATATGTATATTTCTCAACATAAGACAATAGGCGATACTACAAGTATTTTTAAAAACACTTAAAAAAACAAGTTTTTAAATTTTTTTGAACCGACAACTTTCAAAAACATCGAACCATCTAATGAAGATGTAAGTCCCACAATATTCACTAATAATAATACAAGTACGTCTTTTTTCAACAATGGTTTGTCTTTGAATTTTGGACCTAGTGATTATCAGAATAATGATTCAAGACATAAAAATGAGTTCCATTTCGAAAAACCCGAATCCTCTTTTGCGTTTGGAGACTACAACGAATACGAAGATAAACAAAATGCTTTTGATAATGTGGTACATGAAAATCCACAACCCAATTACCATAAATGGGAGAAGTTCATGTCATTTAAGCCTGACATTCAGAAAAGGGGGAAACTCCACCTTTACAAGTCCAAACCTATGATTTCAAAGGAATATAAAAAAGAAACAAAGGTTAAGGTTGGTAATATTTTTGACAATAAGGAAGCTTTAGTCTTGGCAATTAGATTGAAAGCTTTAGATGAGGGTTACCATTTTTTATCAGATAGGTCAAACCCAGAAAGGTATTCAGTGAAATGCTAAAAGATGGGGGGTTACACAAAAGTTTAGCATTACATTTCTGAATGATGTTCACACATGTCCAAAAACTCAAACATATCTTAACCATAAAAATGCAAAAAAGTAATAGCTCACCTTCTCACTCCAAAGTTACAAGACCCTAAGCGTGTAATTAAAGGGAAAGATATACAACAAGATCTTTTGTCTAAATATAAAATAAATATATCTTACCAACAAGCATGGAGAGGGAAGGATTATGCTATACAACAAATAAAGGGTTCGCCGTTTAAATCCTTTGAAATGCTACCGTATTATTGTTATAACCTAGAACGAAAAAAACCAAGGCACAGTCACACGTATCAAAACAGACAAAAAAGGTGCTTTCAAGATGTTATTCATTGCCATTGGTGCGTCGGTAAGTCATGATCATATTTTTTGAATAATTAAACTATTGTAGGTTACCATACTAATGCATTGTCTATGCCCGTTGCTTATAATAGATGCGGCACGCTTAAAGGGTCAATACAAGGGAATAAATCTGGTAGTTGTTGGCATGGATGGAAACAACCAGATTGTGCCAATTGCTTTTGGTATATGCAAAGGAGAAACAGGTCCATGTTGGTCATGGTGGATGTCCGTACTTAAAGAATGCATAGGTGATAGCCTGAATTTGTGATTTATATCTGACAGGCATGCTGCTATAGCTTTGGCATTACTCAATGAATTCCCTTTAGCCTTTCATGTTGTATGTTGTCGTCATCTAATGATGAACCTATCTTTGAAAAGAAACAAAATGAAAGGTTTATTCTGGAAAATATGCAAGGCATATACACGAGAAGAATTTTCAACTAAAATGAGCAATCTACAGGCTATTCAGCCTGATACGTACCACAAGCTCATTGAAGTTGATCCTCATAGATGGTTAAGAGCGCAATGCCCACTAGTACGTTACAATTATATGACATCAAATAGTGTGGAGTCTGTTAATGCTTGTACTGTACTATATAGAAAGCTATCGGTGTTAAAGTTAGCCAAGACGTATCATGCAATGGTGCAAGAATGGTACTTTAAATGTCAAGAACTCGCATGTATTTCAAAACATAAGGCTTTCATCAAATTTTATTAGAATATGCACTACTAAGTTGATTTTTGTTTATGTTTAAATGTAGATAATATGACGTCTGAAATAACTGAATGGGTAGCAAACAAAGTGAATAAAAAAAGGATGAAGAGCGCCACATGGCTCGTTTACGGTGTTAATCATTATTGTAGGATATTGGAAATCATAACACAATCGAATGACTAGAGGATTAGCCAAGTTCTAGAGAGAGAAAGTGAGGGAGAGCTTTCTAGAGTGAGAAAATGAACTTGTATAAATGAAATGACTAACCCACCTCTTCCATGGCATGGAAGAGGCTTTTATAGTAACAACAAAACCGGCCTAGGCCTTGGTAGAGGGCTTACACGTTGGGTTTAATACCCGGCCCATTACCGAATGTTATACATTAAATACTTAACTACGAGCAACAATAAACGGAAAAATACACGGGGTGACCGAGTCTTTTTCTAATATCTAACAATCTCCCCCTAAGGGAGGTCACCCCAGAAAATATAAAATTAAGCTCAGCTATCTATTTCTTGTGTTCAGCTCGTAGTCTTTGATTCTTCATGCATTGATTTCTTTGTACATATTGTAGTAGTCTTTGAGCGTAGTTCCTTTGACTTGTGTGATCTTTGAGCATTCTTTGAGATCACCAGCTATAATAAATCTTCAAATCATCCTTGTGGAAGTATGGCCTCCATGTGTGGTAGTGACCTTTGGACCGGCATGTTCACACTTTTATGGATCATGATAGCACACATCAGAGTTGCGAAAGCTGTGTTGTAGGTCTTTCAGTTATCATGATGTCTTTGATTAGGAATATTAAGTGTGAGCACGAGGTTTGTGAATTGACTTGTCTCTAGCCATCAGCTGCTACCGTCTACCGTCGGGGATTCCTGCAAGTATAAGTTAGTGATAAACAAACGAAAGTGTCTTTGTTCACTTTCGTCGAATAAGGTTGCAAGAACCACGGTTCCCCGTTATTCAGTATAAATACTGCCTGTAATCAGGTATGATTTCGAAGAATCTTCTTGATAGGGTTTCGCAGCTGTGCTAGCCGTTCTCAAACTGGAGCGTCTCAAAGTAGACAAAGCACGGAGTGAGTGAACCAGTGAATTAAGAAACCCACTGATTAATGAAAAATTGATTTGAAAGTCAATCGTGTTTCACTCAGAAAAGAGTTTTTGTGACACATCGACGGTTTTATATCAGAAAATCAAATTTCATCAAAAACACATTTGTTTAGAAAGATATACACAGTCAATGTGCTCAAAAAACAATTGTTGAGCACATCGAAAGGTTTTTCAAAAACTATTCGTCAATTCACTACCTGGAACAAGTTTGATTCATAAAGAATCGCACCATTGTTGCTTTCCATTTGTCACAAGTTTAATCCATAGTGGATCTCACATGTCACCTACCAAGAGCTTGTTTGATGTTGGCTCTAGAAGGATTTCCATCTTCATTGTGAGTACTTTCGTATCACTCAGATGTTCTGGCAATACCACGAGGATAATGCGTAGGACTCTTAAAATCTTACTTGTAATCACAGTGTGTGATGAGCAAGCATAGTTTTTATTAATGTCCTAACAAGATTTATGGATGATCTCATGGCTCTAGACTCTATAGTGCATTTTTTGTTTTAGTAGTCGGAGGCTGGAGCGGACTGCCACCTTTTCAATATCATCTAACTTGGAGTGAGAGAGATGATAGAAATGTATTGATCTCCGTGAGAAATGAAACAAGAATCCTTTGAGGGATCTTGAGTGGCTAGGGAGGGTTGTGCAGCGTATCACTGGGTCCATGATACTTGTCTTCAATGTCAGCAATCAACCATGTGATTATGACAGCATATGTAGTGACCCTATTTCTACCTAATGTTTAAGGAGGGCTGCTTTATTTTCACCCTTTATCTTAACATTTCTTTTTCATTCTTTAACCCTTTCAGTGCTTACTGAGACTTCATAACTAATACCTTGTTGGGTATGCTCCAGTACTAGCCCCATCTCAGTCCGTACTATTCCCTTATTCTCACAATACTCCCTTTGTAATCATACCTAGGACTTTTACACTAACTAGTGGATTGTCCTTGGGTAGATCCCTCCGACTCTGGCGAGATCATGGGAACAAGTACCTAACCTTACCATTCTTATAACTCCGATAAAGTAATTACAGGGTTGGTCTTTTTGTACAGTTCACCTTGCCATAAACCATTTGAAAAATCAACCAATGTACTTATGATATAAATATCAAAGCCATTGTACCTTGATTGTTTTGATTATATTTAGAAATGCTCTCCCTCAACACGTGCATTGGTAATTGAAATTGTTTGGCACATGGAGGGAGGAGTACCTACTTGAGTCTTAATAGATCACATTTTTATCAGATTTCATATTAAAATCACATTCTCTCCCCTGATCAAAAATTTCAAACCCTTTGAGATTTAGGATCTCAATTGATTTAAATATGTTAGAAAAATTTGGGAGAAAGTGTGGTCTTATTAAATACAAGCCGATATTGGAACCTATATACGCTCCCCCTCAATTAGTGAGGGAGTCTGTTAGTGTCAGTTAGGATGATTTTATAAATGATTTAGAGTTAAACGAGAAACTCAAGAAAAATTCATAACTGACACATAACATTGATAACTACATAACTATATAATGTACAAAGTTTACAATATACTACACATGATATTGACCTTTTAGATGGAATGACGATATCATTCAGTTCTCTGAAGAAGCCTGTAGTCAATATCACGAACACGTCCACCAATAAAGCATTCCAGGTTCCGGTAGATCCTTCTTGTCTTCAGTCGCCTTTCAATTGCCGTAATGAACTCTTTGCTCCTTGTCACGTCCTTTTCAGTCCAGAAGCGCGTATTCATACCCGGATTGAGCCGCTTGATCTTGAATTCCTTGACTCTGTAATCCAGTGTTTCCAGAATACGTGTCAACGTGCCATCACTGAACTTGTATATTTTGTTGAACCGCAAGATCTTTCGTTCATTGTTATTGACCGGGAAGATTACTGCTCGAGGAGACTCAATGATGGTATAATCATGCTTGAACTCATAGCCGGTAGCATCCCATCCTGGTTTAGTGAGGTTCAACTGCGTCTGGTAACTTTTAATACCGAGTTGAAAATCTTCAACCCGTTGTCGAATCACTAAGTTTTGGGTCCATAACTTGACAGCCGTGGATAACATCCGTTTGTCTGAACTAGAAAGATGATCGAGATGACCTTGTAGAAGGAGCAGATTCAAGTCTTCAAAGTCACTAGGATACAGGTTCTTGAAATCTTTTTCAGCAATCGTGTGTTCTTGGAAGTCAACTCTTCGAAGAACAATTTCACTCAAGTAGTCATACCCATATCGTGAGTAGGCTTTGATTCAGACTACACTGAGAATCTGCATGTATGCTCGGACTTCTTTACGATACGAGGGAGAGTCATGTCTGTCAATGTAGAACTTCTGTCGATTAAACCACCAGTGAGCGATACCATACTTGACACTTATGTCATAGGTGCACACATCTTCAATCCACATCTGTTCTGGCACTAGCAGTTCAAGACCGAATTCAGGATAATGAGCCACCTTCATCTTGGAGATTGACAATACAGGCATGCTACCCTTGTTGCCAAATCTCAGATATTCCAGATCTTTGTTAAAGAAGAATTCTGTTTGAATAGTGACATGACCTGAAGGACCACCGAGAGGCAGTGGTCTGTGAACATTGATTCTGACTTGATCTCCTTTCGGATTCGCCCAGTCAACCTGATCTGTGAGCATCTTGTGACACTCCTCCATCTGAAACTAAAGGTGAATGATATCTAGATAAAAGACCTTGACAACTTCATATGCCTGCCCTTCCAAGTCAGCTTGTGTAAGTTTGGACTTGTTTATTTAACGGCAGTACCAATTTAAGAAAGTCGTCATGTCGCTAGTCTTTGCAAGCAAGGAGTTCTCAGCAGGAGGTTCATAGCTTGAAGCTAATGCAGACGCCCAGTTGTTCTCTACATCTGACACATTGGAAGGAAGAATGGTCCAAGCAGGTTCAGGAGTCGCTGGTCTTTCCTCTTCAGGTAATGGCTTCCAAAGTATTTTCTTGTGTTTGCTTCTGGTATTTGATCATTCCCGGTGTCTTCATCATCAGATGATTATACATGTTCATCAGGAGTGGAATCATCATGCATCAGAGACTCAGTAGAAGATGAGTCTTGATCCGTAGAAACACCAGTTGACTCATATCTTGTGTCAGAAGTAGTCTAAGCCATGGATTCCAATGTTGATGCCATAGCCATAGATGAACTAGGAGCATTACTGCCTTATTGCGGAGCCGATCCAGATGCACCAGTGGGTAGATGAGGAGGAGGTGGCGGCAACTGAGTGGATTCGGATGCTCTCGAAGTACCCGGAGCACCAGATGCGCCTGCTGGAGGAGGTGGAGGTGGTGGCTATGATGGTGGAGAGCCAGGAGGAGTTCTTGGTGAGGCATGTCTCTTTCTTTTCTTCCTGCAAGCTTCATCTAAGACTGATAGAAGTTGATCTAAGTGATCATGCTCTAAGGACTTCTCCAGAGCATCAAACAAATTTGCGTGGATTTCATGGGCTTCGTTGGAGTTATCTTCGAACATCCATTAATGCAGAATTTCCTTCATATCAACAGTGGGCAGACCACTAAAGCGAGCTCAAAGTGGAGCTTGCATCGCCCAGTCAACTGCATCGGTGACAACCTCATCAACTGCTTTCTTCACTTGGTGTAGAATATTGAGGTTTTCCAATTTGTACAATCGTGACCCATGTTTGTCCAATCTTTCCTCCAGGGCTAAGTTGCTTTGTATCAAGTCTGCCATATGTTATTCAAGCTCTCCAATGCGACGAATGAGGATCGGATCTGCGGTGCTTTATTATGGAGGTGGTGGAAGAGATGTTGCTGTTGTGATTGCTTTGACAGTTGCTGTTGATGTTGGTAGTGGTGCTTGAACCATTGTGGAGACAGGTTGTGACATTATAAGATCGATAACCAGAGTGGTCATTAGAGGAACTGAAGAGGTGTCCTGATGAATCGGAACCGTGAACATTAACTGAACCTCCGCTTCAGTATTGGATTTATCAGGTAAGTCTTCCTGAGATTTCTCCACAAGGAATTGATTGGTGAAGTTGAGTTCCTTGTCAAGATTTTATAGAGAAGACAGGGTTCCAGCGGAGCTTGCAGGTTCTTCAAGTATCACTTGATCTTCAGTTGGGAGTTTGAGGTTTTCCTAAACACTTAGGTAAGCCGTTGTATTAAACTTTTCATCCATTTGCTCAGGGTTTTGTTGAGTTAAAGCATTAGTGACCTCGAAGTCCGTGTGTTCAAGGTTTGGTCCAGCATGAGCAGCATGACTTGACTGAGGTTGGGACTCTGCAGCATCACCAGGGTTTGATCCAGCCTGGTCTTCATCTTGTATATCAGGGTTTGGTCTAGCCTGGCCTTTAACTCGTTCACCAGGGTTTGGTCCAGCCTGGCCTTCATCTTGAGTTCCAGCATTAGTCTCAGGAGACACTTCCTCATCAGATTCCGTCTCACTGTCAGTCAGACCTAGTTCTGCATACAATGAAGGAGATTCAGCGTGACCAGAGGGTTCAGTTGTGGTAGGTGTGCGCCTCTAGAAGATATATTGTTCAGCAGGTCTCTTTTTCTTTGGTGTCTGAAGGGTGAGAATATCAAGAGCTACTTGTTCATCACTGACCTTCTCTTTTCCCTTTCCCTGTACATCAGGAAGCGGTTGAATTCTCCCAGAGTCAGGTTCCCTTATAACCACCGAACAAGCTGGTCCCTGAGTACATACTGCTTGTTCCTTAATGCTTAGTTCCATGGCCCGTTGAATGTCTGCTTCTTCATCACCATAAATAGGTTCCTGTTCTGGAACACCTTCATCAACAAACTCATCAACCAACTGCAAAGGGCTCTTTGGCTTTCGCTGCTTTGTCACCTTACCAGCTTTAGATTGTTTTGCAGGAGATGGTGCATCAGATGTCTCCTTGACCAGTTTACGCTTTTTACTTTGGTCTTTCTTGGAGGGTTCAGTTGTTGTTGGTGTTGGTTTGGGTGGTTTTGTGACTTTAGATGCTTTAGGTGCTGAGGGCTTAGTCTGCTTAGCTATCTTAGATTTAGTAGCCTTGGCAGCTTTGGGAGATTCGGTAACATCTTCTTCCTCTGCTTTACCATGTTCTTCATCCAAACAACGTTGATACTCACCTACATGCTCCAGGTATCTACTGTAGTAAGGTGCACTTGTGATTTCTTCAGTGAGAAGAGCATCAGATATTGGCATGCCAAAAACTTCCCTTCTATCCTTTCCAACAAACCTGAGGGTGTTCAGAACGCTTTTCTCATGTGAATAGTGAAAAGGCGAGTCGGTTCTTGGATGTATGTTGTGCTTGGTTCTCAGGTGGTGGATGATAAGTTTGGTGAACCTAACATTTAGGATTAGCAGATGAAGGGTCTTTTTCTTTCCGCGAGCTTCCGTAGCTAAGTTCTTCCTGTCAGTGAGGAAGGTTTGTATGGATTGAACAAACTCCTCCTAAATCCGTTCAGCATAGTCAATGTTGGAGTGATGAGTGATACCCCAAAGAATCTGAAGCACAGGATGTCTTGGCCTGTCAAATCCAACAGTTTTACCTGTGAGGCACATGTTGATCATAGACAGGATGGCTCTCCATGGTTGATAGAGAGCATTAACAGACATTGCAGACACGTTCCTGAGCGTGTTGGGGTATCCCAAAGTGTTGACATACTCAATTACAGTATCACTCGAAGGTGGAGCCTCGAAGGGATTGTTATCATTGGCCGGAGTGATACCGAGTGCATCTCTGAGAATATCTTTGTGTAGATTGAACCATTGCTCATCCAACTGACAGCTGTACAATCCTGTGGATGAGTTAAAGCACATGGTGTCCCAAAACTGCTGAATGTAGATAGCAGGAATCGTGGATGATGCTGTGAAGGCCCTGAAGAAATTAGTGTTTTTCAGTATGGCCACAACAATTGAGAAGATAGGATTCCTCTGGGACTTCTGTACATCGAGCACACTGTTACTCTTGCCGATGGGCACCCATTTGCTTGACGGAAGAATCTGATCATCCGTTCTGGTCGGTGGTGCGACAGCAGGAGCTTGTTCAGCAGGTGCAATATCAGCAGGAATGTTCAAGTCAGCCATAGAATCTGCACAGATAATTCCAGCAACAAGACATACGTACAGATATATGGTGTTAGATGAGTTTGGTCAATTCTAAGGTCAACAGAAGTCAACCTTGGAATGTGTTGACAAAATGCACAATGATAACTCTCTGAAATAATATTTCCCACAACTCGCTACATAACTCGCTACACAACTCGCTATGAATATTATATTATAAACACTTAACTCGCTACCAAATTGGAAAATTTTGAAATAGAGGGTTAAATATTATAATTAATAAAACCTTCACTAACTCGCTAAGAAGTAGCGAGTTACCTGCACACACTTTAAAGAATATTCAACTCGCCAATGACAACTCGCTAAAGATAACTCGCTACGAATATTCTTATTAAAATACTAACTCGCTATTAAGTTTGGAAAATTTGAAATAGCGAGTTGGAAATTTCAATAAAAATATCAATCTTCATCAACTCGCTACAGGTTAGCGAGTTGCCTGTTCATGGTAAAACAATAATCATAACTCGCTGACTAGAACTACAACTCGCTAAATAAGCAACAACACTAACTCGCTACCAAGAAAAGTCTTAACTCGCTACTTAGCACACAGAAAAGTCGCTAACACCTAAAATTACAAACCACCAAAGGATTTTCAAGAAACCACATGAATAAACGTTTAGACAACTTTATCAAACACTTAGCCACAGTCAGAGACAACAACCAACAAAAAGCAACGATTTTTTACTAACAAAAGTCAACTATATTCACACAAATTTGGTTAATCTATTTTGAGCTTTTGGACACAATAAGTAATAAGAAAAGCATATAAATTGAAAACACCCTTAAGACTAGACCTAATAAGCAATAGAGACTGAAAATAAGCAAACAAATTAAGCTGGAAAATAGCTAAAAAGTAGAAGGACAGCAGACTTGAAAAACAGACTTTAAAGGACTAATTAACAACTTTTAAGCTAAATTAAAGACTAATAAGCATTTGAGAAAAGCTGAAACTGAAAACATTTTGAAAATGATAACCAAAGAACTCAATTAAGCTGGAAATAAGAAAAATGGATAACTAAATAAGCTTGGAAAGCTTAATGAAATCAGACAGCAAGCAAACTTTTTATATGACTTAAAAGGCTATTTGCAGCTTATTTTAAAAGCTCAATAAGCTAAGATAAAAGCTCTTATCTAAAAGATAGAATTAACAATAGTCTAATTGAACACAAATAAGCTAAAATTAACTAATAAACATCAAGGACAAAGCTGCACTTCAGCTGTAAAAATGGACTTATAAAAACAGATTAAGAAAAGCTAAATTTTCTACTTAACAAAGATTAAGACCTAATAAGCTAGGAACCTAAAACAGATGAAGAGACATGCTAACCTAAACAAAGCATAAAAAGCAAAATCAGAAGTCTGAATAAGCCAATAAGCTTGAATAAGCAGTTATGCCTAGGGATGGCAACGGGTCGGGTTTTAGTGAACCCGTACCCGCACCCGTTTATAATTTTCAAACCCGTATCCGCCCCAATACCCGATGGGTACCCAGTTAGTATTATCCATCGGTTTTTTGGGTTTACCCGCGGGTTTCGGTTATCCGCAATTAAATATTCGTTAGACATGAACAATGTAAGAAAAATATGATTTCGTTCATGGACAGTGTAAAAAATATGCCTAAGTATGAAGTGCGAAAATGTTACATATACACATTTACACCCTCTATTCATTAACTATTGTATGATTTCAAATTAATTAAATTATGTATACAAGTTAATGGCAAATTAAATGATTAAATAAACAAACAATTAATCATTAAGATAAAATAAAAAAGATAAAAGAAGAACTTTGAGACATAAACGCCGAAGATGAAAGAATTGATACGAGAATTAAAGAGTCAGGCGTGACTAATTGTTTGTAATTACCAAGATATGGTTGATAAAAATAAATTTTAGAATACGAGTAGTCAAATATTTTGTACAAGGTTAGGAGCCCAAATTGGCCTTATATAAAAATTGTAATAATAGCAAGTACGGATTCGAGTAAACGAGTATGGGTACGGGTACGGATACGGGTAAACGGGGCGGGTATTACCAGAACCCGCCAACCCGTCCCCGAACCCGACCCAACCGGTTCGGGTTTCGGTTTTCCCCATCGGTTTCGGGTGCTTTTGCCATCCCTAATTATGCCAAACACCCCTTTAGGTTATTAAAAACTTATTTTTAAAGCAAAACAGATCTCTAAACTCCCTTTTAAGCAAAAACAGATTATGCCTATGACTAAGAAGACTAAATAGCAAAAAATTATAAACTAATAAGCCCTAGAAATAAGCTAAAACCTATAGCAGTTCTAACTGCTTATGACAGCAGTACTAATTTCTATGAAAGCAACATTAACTTATTTAAGAAAGAGGTTTTAGCAAAATTTTAAACTAAAGACATATTAAGCTACCTTAAAACAGATTAAGCATAAAATAAGAAGCAATAAGCAAATAAGCAGTAAAATAAGCAATAAAATACTTTAAGCTATAAAATGAAGAAAAGTAAAAGTACCTCAATCCCTTGCTCAAAACAGGGATTTATAACCTAAAGAGTTCTAATATCTTACCCAGCTTATAAATAAGCAATCTAAAAACCTCATAAGCCCTTCCCTAACTAGCTTATCTTCCAAGCTTATTTCCTTTTTCAAATCTAACTTTTTTAGTAACTAAGGTTCATACTAATGAGCTTAATGAACTCATTAGTGTAAACATAGATGTGAGGTGGCTAGGTAGCTTATCATGAGCTTATACGAGCTTATGAGAATAGCTTATTCAACAATAAAGCTTAAAAATAAGACAGAGATTTAAAATGAGATTAAAGATAAAACTGAACTTTTTATTTATTGCATAAAACTGAGTACATTGCATTGAAAAAAATACAATAAATTAAAAAAAACAATAAGCTAATAATAAACCTAAAATAAGCTACTCCTACTCATAGATATCCCCTTATAGTCTTCAATTCATCAGCCAATTAAAAGATATAGGATTTCCAAGGTGGTTTTGTTATGTTATGGAGTGGGGTTTGAATGTAGGGTTCATTTGAGGAAGAGGGTGAGAGTGACAGGTGAAAGGGATGGATGGCGGGAAATGGGATTTGGGGATGATATACAGTGTTTTTTTGATATTTAACGGGGTTAATTCCTTGTTTTTGGTATATGTTTGCATCGTTAGTCCTTTTGGACTAACGGTGCAAAGGTTTAAGGACTTGTGGTGTAAATGAGTTAATGGGTTTATTGGTTAAGTGGGTTTGGGCTTAGGATTTGGGCCGGGTATAAAAGAATTTAGGGCTTTTTAATTCTTATAAGTCTTTATAAAATTAGCTTAATGGACTGACCCGACCCATTAAATAAGTGCGGGTTGGCCCGATAAGATTTTTTCGGTTTCGGCTTCGTCTTTGACTTTGACTTTTTCACGCTTTTCCATTCCGTGCTTGGTTTTGTCTGTTTTGGCTTGATTTTTGTCCCTTAGTGAATATCTGTTACCTGCACAATCATAAATCACAAAACACACAAATACAATGTATTTTTGGTATATTTTGGTCATTTTAGGCATGTTTTTATAGGCAAAAGGTATGTGTAATTAAGCACATACCAGTGTCCCAAAACTGCTGAATGTAGATAGCAGGAATCGTGGATGATGCTGTGAAGGCCCTGAAGAAATTAGTGTTTTTCAGTATGGCCACAGCAATTGAGAAGATAGGATTCCTCTGGGACTTCTGTACATCGAACACACTGTTACTCTTGCCGATGGGCACCAATTTGCTTAACGGAAGAATCTGATCATTCGTTCTGGTCGGTGGTGCGACAGCAGGAGCTTGTTCAACAGGTGCAATATCAGCAAGAATGTTCAAGTCAGCCATAGTATCTGCATAGACAAATCCAACAACAAGACATACATACATATATATATGATGTTAGAATGGATATGGTCAATTCTGAGGTCAATGGAAGCCAACCTTGGAATAATTATGGCAAAAAGCATACTGATAATTCTTAAATACTCCCAAAAGACAACACTTTAAATTATAATATCACCTAACTCGCTACCAAGATAATACACACACCTTGCTAAGCAACTCGCTGTAAAATATGCATAACTCGCTAGAAAATTTGAAAAATTCGAAATGGCGAGTTGAATATTTAATTATTAATAAAATATCTTCATCAACTCGCTACAAGGTAGCGAGTTGCCTGTTCATGATAAAATTATATTATATTAACTCGCTACCAAGAAGCACCTAACTCGCTACCAAGCACATAGATAACACGCTATTTACTAAACCACATAAATCAGCAACCAAGATGAAGAGGGCACATGCAAATCACTTAGATAACATCATTAAAATATTTCCAACATTTAGAAACAACAATCAACAACAAACAATGAACTTTGACCTTAAAAGGTCAAAGCGAGTTACGAAAATCATTCAAACCACTAAATCATGAAAGAGGATTCAAATAAAGCAATAACGAGGCATCATACATCCATTATAGGCCTATCCCAACACTCAAAACATCATACTAGACACACATAATGAAATAGATGAAACTAGTCGAAAACCTTGATTTAGAGTGATTTAGTTAGAATTAGACATCCATTTTCAAGATATAAGATGTATACTAGACATAGAACAGTATACAAAAGATACCTTAGCAAGAGCAACCACAAAAATCACAAATCAACAAATGGATCAAGTCAGCGAGTTGCGAGGCGGTTTTAGAGAGATAAGTTTGACTGAATTTTGGATTAATTGACCAGGACAACTCGCTGGCCTCCTTTTATACTTTAGATGTTTCATGAATTGGCAGAATTAGCCCCTTAACTTCCAAAATCCTTTTCAATGTATTAAAACAGACTATTCAAGTTTCAGCATAAAACACAAAAGGTCCTTATATTTATATAAGACTAGGAAACATTTAGCAAATTGCACATAAGACCCTAAACTCACACCATAAAGACAATTTTGGCCTTTTGAGTTAAAATGACTTTAACTCCCCTTTAATTTGAAACCCCGTTCATTACACAAACTATTTCCAATCAATTAATTATTTGATGAGTTAAAATGCCCGTTAAGTGTCATAAATTTGAAAAACACTATCCCCCTCAATCAATGACCCGTTTTCTATTTAAAGAGCTGTAGTCGTTGATTGAGAGTCAAATTTTGAGAAATCCAAGTCTGATTAATTTTCATACAACACTTTTCCACCGAGTGAGATACAAATAATTTTCTGAAGAATCATAGACGAAAAATCATTTGGATAAGAACGAAGACTACTCTTCTGTATCAAGAAATAATGCACTGAAACGTACACTAGATCGAGGGTGCATGGATATGAAGTAATCTATGCCCGGGAGAACTTAGTCACCCGTTTTCAGGAACAACCGTCTTTTTGGCGACATGCTTTTCTCAATTTGAAAAACGGGTTGCAGTCTGAAATAACTGCAAGCTATAAAGACATGTTTTGAAAAGTTTGAACTTCCGTTCGAGCTTCATTTAAAGACCCGTGTCATTATTGAATGACATTTCTAGGTCCGTAAATGTTATCGATAAACGAAAGACATGTCTTGAAAAACTATTTTTGGTATTTTCTATTTTTTAATTTTTTATGGTTTTTGTAGGTTTTATATTTTTGTATTTTCTTTTTAGATTTTAGCTATATACATATTTACATAGGATATAGGAGGACCATCCTTTACTCCTCTTCTCCTTCCTGAAGACGTTTAAGAGTTTCTGGAGACATACTCTTGATACCAAGACGCCGGAGGATAAATTCGAACCGCTCTCTTAGTAATGCTTTGGTGAATATATTCGTGAGCTGTTAATCCGTTGTCACAAAGTACAATTCAACCACACTTTTCTCAACTTGCTCTCTTATAAAATGGTGCCGTATGTCAATGTGCTTGGACCGGGAGTGCTGGACATCATTGCAGCAGAGAGCAATGACACTACGATTGTCACAATACAAGGGAATCTTATTGAAGACAAAGTCGTAGTCTGTAAGCTGTGATCTCATCCAAAGTATCTGAGCACAACATCCAGACATGGCAATGTATTCAGCCTCTGTTGTAGAGATCGTAGTGCTCTTCTGTTTCTTTGATGACCAGATGACTAATTTATCTCTAAGGAACTGAGCACTTCCTGACGTACTTTTTCGTGTGTCTTGACAACCTGCATGGTCCGCATCTGCATAGGCCGTTAGTGCCATAGCGGTGTCTTTCGGATACCAAAGACCCGGACCGTGTAGTGCCATATACGCGTGTGCCTTTCGGATACACAGACCCCAATTAAAGGTTCCTCAGACAGATACCGAAAACCCGTTTTAATAGCATCACAGGAGGCTTATTTGGTAGGCGAAGCCTGATACCTAGCCACACATGCAATAGCGAATACAAGAGTCTCGATGGTCTACTTGGCAGTGATTACATTAAGGAGCCGACCCATACAACTAAATCGAGATTCTGAGTTAACAGGAATCACCTAAAGGGTACCTCATACCAGTTTTAGAGTCCGATCACCTATCCATGGACGTATTCACACAGGGCGTCACAAAACGCCTAATTCCACACCAAAATTTCTTTCTTACACTATTATCAATAAGAAAAAATTTTTGTGTTGATTAATGACAAATCCTTCTAGGAGAAATTTTAAGAAACACTTGTAAGCCTGAAGAACAAGGAACATTTCCCCATCATTGACATTTAAAATTTAGAACTCATCTCATAGGAAAATATTTCACACGCTTTAGGGTCAGTCGAGGCAAAAATGATATCATCTACATATATTTAAACAAGAAGAATATGTTTGCCTATTTTCCGAGTGAATAGTGTCGGATCAACTGCACCCTTGGAAAATTATGTATGTCAATGAAAAACACTTGACAAGGAATCATACCATGCCTGAAAGGCTTGCATTAAACCGTAAACAAAGCTTTTTTCAAAACGATAAACATGTGTCGGTCATGGTCAGAGATCAACGAAACCCCTCTGTTGACTAACAAAGACTTATTCCTCAATTCCGCCATTTATAAATGACTGTCTTTACATACCATTTTGATAGATGGTCTTAGTTTTTACTAGCGTACATTGGCGATGAAGATATAGAATAAACCAAGAGCCATTACGATATAAACACGGTCTGCAACCGATATGCAAAATAGTCCTTTATCGAAATCAAATGCCCTCACTTGTCGGATATCCCTTGGCCACGTAACACCATAGCCGTTAGTTCTTCACAGAATCATCAACATATTACCAGCTATTTATTCGAATACTCCATATCAAGTTGAACTTTGTAAAATCACTTGTCACGAGCAATAAATCATGACAACACACACGTTTACACGAGAGTACTAATTCCTACAATACTTAAAGTCAAGCGATCACATAATCCGTAAAATCCTTCAACATCCTAATAAGCAATCAAGCTTGAAACCTAGCAATCCTAATCAGTAATTAGAGAGTAACATTTGAGAAGTTTATCACTTTGGGTTTGACACTTATGCGACATTACAAAGTTATCTATACAAGCACTCACAAACCCATTCGCGGCTTGCATTTGTTTTCTGGTTGATACTCGGCCGCGATCAGGTCGATTGCCAATAATAGAATATCCAGCGGGATGATATCCTTGCTTTCATAATATCACTTACATGAACTCATACATAATAAAGTGTTCTGATGAAGACATAAGGAGATTCTGCTGAACTAACATCCCCAGATGATGATGCTTTAGAACTAGGTTCTAAACAATCACCACATACAGTATATTATAAGGCGATTGCAATTCAACAAAACGAAGCAAATAAGGCTATTTAGTTTATATCCATATTATTTTAACAAAGTAAGAATCCTGCTGCCTCCGCCTTGATCGTAAACTTAGAGGGATTGAGTAATAGTCCGACAGATTGACGTTTGAATGACCTTATGGAAGCATAGATGCAATCTTGCGAATCAAATGGTTAGTAAGACAGGGTATACACCAGCACTACTTGACTGTACTGAAACTGCAAAAGAGTCAGAGCGAACCGGTCCTTCACTCAACACGATGAGGTTGACCAAAGTATATGCATTGCAAACATTAGTTCGAGCGAAATGAAATATATCTCCAGTTCTTTATTTGTGGGGGGTACATAAAGAGCTGCAGGAACCGGATTTGGTACAAGCCCTGAACTTATTTGTCCAGGCGTCAAAAAAGTAGGAGCGGGTCCTATACTGAGTTGCACAGGAGCCATCTGCTCTGTCAGCTCATCGAATTGAACGTGAATAGTTTCCATAATTCGTCGGGTTCTCTTGTTGTAGATTCGATAACCTTTCTTGCTTGAGGGTGCATAGCCCACAAAAATTCCAAATCATCCGTTGGTTGCAATTTTCATAGATCTTTCGCTGTCCATTTTAAGGGTAACAAAGAGCACCAAAGACATATGTGGAAAAGTGATAATATCAGATACGCATCTTATAATGAAAGCAAAACCAGTTCATATAGGTTTATGTCCGTGACACCGTTAGTGAATGAGTAGGGATCGTTTTGGGTGTAGAGACAAGTGCATCGCCACAATGCTGTCCTTGCCCATAAAAACAAATAGGGTCCTTGGAATAATATCAGCATTGTTCATTCTAGCGGCGCTTTTACAAGGGAAAACCGGTCTTTTGTCTTTCAACAACGCCGTTCTGCTGTGGTGTCCTCAGAATTGTCTTTTGGTGAAAAATGCCAAAACGTTCATAATAAATCAGTCTAATCTTTATTGAAATTATTGGCCATTAATTCGGATAAATAGAGCTAACGATATCTGACATTTTGGTTGAGACCGACTTGTCAATATTGAGCTTCAGAAATTTGGATGACGACCGTGGGGTTTCATCTTTTGATACATTAAAACTTGACCCAAGTAAACCGAGCAATAATCATACAACGATGACAACTAAGATGTATTTCTTCCCATATAATGTTTTTCTGGCATTCGCGATACGTGGGACCACATAAATACATATGAAATTATTAAAGAACTTCCAAGTTGGGTGTTTTTAGTTTACTGGGTTATGTGGTATGCTTCTTCATCATCCTATAGCGGTCTGTTTCGTTACATGCAGAATACATAGATTAACTTTCTCAAACAACATCTAGGTAAGTCCTCTTACTAGATCCTTTCTTTGCAAAGGATCATTGATGGTGCCAAAGTTCTCAGTAGAATTTTAAAAAAACGTCACTCCAAATAACCATGATTTTATTTTAGAGGCATTGGACAGCAAACAGGATAGGGGAGGACTTCATCATGTCCTTTATGACTGAGTTATAGTGTATAAATTATAAAAACCTATATAATAACTACTAACTTAATTCAACTACTTTCATCCGTGAAGCGTAACTCGATACACCATTCGACGTTGCTGTGCTCTACAACCGAAGTTTCTGAAACTTTAAGAATACTGATGTACGAACTATGCTTTTTAAACGCCAAGCAAACAACAAGCCTACAAGCTCGTCGTGCCACTAGTATAATTAACACAACAACAGTGGTCAGCAGAGCAAAAAAACGTATAGTGATAAAACTTGTGGAGTTCGCACAAATCTCTACATCGAAATAGTCACATGCCACTGATGGCAAAATTTAAATACATCAGACACCCACTTCTCAAAGAGTATACTGTTACAACAAAGACCCCCCCCCCTGTCAGTCATTTCAATCAAGGAAATACCATTCTAGACATCCATCTCCGATAAGTTCGAGCGTAACCATTATCCGACATCCTATTATTAACGCTCCAATTCAAACAACAAATAAAACTCCACAAATGTTCAATTAGAATCAAGAAAAAATTCAACCAAAATCGGGGAACAAATTCCAATCAAACAAACGTGAAAATAACTCTACCAAGGACAAATTTATCTAAACCTCCGTACTAGGTCATAAATACCACCAGAGTATCTTTACCCACAAGCACACCCTTCTCATCAAGGACTCCCTGCATCTTCAAATGCAAGGTGTTTCAAATTAACCGATTTTGCGAATTATTTAACATTTTAGGTAGGCTAATGATGCTAGTCACAATAAGTGAAACTCATTCTTGCACAAAATCAAGGCCTAAGGTTACACTAACCAGATACAAATTAAACGTAAATGCTTTTCTAATTTGCGTAAAATTCCAATACCAAAGCTAATCGACTCGAGTTCAGGTTCCTCGTTCCTAGTAATAAGAATTACTAACCTGACTAGAGAGGACTTAAAGGGAAAATACTACCCAATCATCGCGGGGTTGTTGTATCAAGGACCTATCGATTCCTACAACTATTTCACTTACTCCTAAAAGTAGAAGCATAACGATAAAGAACCGAAGGTCGACAAAGGATACGGTAACTTCATCCTACTAGATAACGTAGATTGCCGAAGACATCCAACCTTTGGTGTTTCCCAGAACTTGAAAACTAAAATCCGATTTTATATTTTCCCCTAAGTCAGTTTTTGCTCCTGTTAAGTGCGCCGATGTCCTAACCTGAAACCCCAGTCGAGATCCTTATCCTTTTCAAAAAAATGATGAAAATCGCCGTGAAAAACGCTAACGAACCCAAATTGAGTGAAAATGTCTACAAAAATCTTTTAAAGATAAAGAGTTTTGAAATAGCTATCATGGATGTCTTCGAGACATACTCATATGCCGACAACAAATGTCGCCTATGTTCACACTCTGGAAATGCCTACTAAATCATCTGAAATAAAGAAAAACTTCTAGAGATATGGCTCATAACCTACGCCCCCCTTTGAACGAGAACATTGCTGCGGGCGTCATACTTAACAAGTACACACAAAAACTTTCGTGACAAACCCCGCAGAATCTATCCAGTTATTCCATGTAAATTCCGCAGAATGGATGAGATGCTATTAGCACCTTGGCCAGATCTTGCGTCGCTGCGAGCATAAATCACATGCCATTTTCCGTGTGGAAAACGATAACCTATTCCAAAACCAGACTCCAGACGTTGCATGCACACTATAGAACACAGCGAAGTAATGGGAACCGATAGATTCGTCGATATCTCCCGACCCAACATCGAGGTATTTCGCACTCAAAGAATGTCTCCATAAAGTTGGTGTAATTCCAGTTTCCTGATCGACTTTGTGGTACGTAAGATTTTTGAACCAGACCCTCGAGTACCTCTAATTCATTGTTTAGGGTGTTTCCTTATTAATAACGGTTACTCTTCTGCTAATTCTATAGACTGTGAACGACAGGTTAAAATTACCCCTGTCGAGTTCCTGCGAGCTGAAGCAAAATGACCATTAACTTAACATATCTTGATCAAAACTTAAACTTCAGCGATGATACCACGGTCTTAATTATAATGATTATGCCAAAGGAGCGAGACCGAATTCGCGACGTTGCGCTTGCATTAATATCAGCTTGTGAGAAGATCATAATTATAATGATATGACGGCGAACCGAATCGACGTTGTTGAATTAGCTTGTGAGAAGTATTCTCAGGAAGTTCTAGGATTTTCTGACGTGATCGCGAGTGGCAATCCCACTCCCGGATATGACCCGATAGTTTCAAATTCTTCTCCGACTCTCACTCCTTTCGGGGATAGTGATTTTCTACTTCTCGAAGAAGCTGATGCTTTTCTTGCTCTAGCCGATGATCCAACTTCACCGGAAGTTGATGAATCCTATTATGACCCAGAGGGGGACATTCTTATTCTCGAAATACTCCTTAATAGTGATCTTTCACCTCCTCCGAACCAAGAAAATTATTTGCCAGAAATTAGAAAGGAACTTAAAATTTGTGAAGCTAAAATAGCAAAATCTTCAATTGATGGACCTCCCGAGGTCAAACTTAAGGACTTACCGCCTCATCTCGAATATGAATTTTTGGAAGACAACAACAAGTTGCCAGTCATAATTGCTAAAGATTTGAGTGTCGATGAAAAGACCGCTCTCATAAAGGTTCTAAAGTCCCGAAAGCGAGCCATCGCTTGGAATCTCTCCGACATAAAGGGTATTAACCCAGAATTTTGTTCTCAAAAAATTCTTATGGAAGAGGACTACGAACCAGCGGTCTAACATCAGAGAAGGGTTAATCTAAAGATCCACGATTTCATTAAGAAAGAGGTTGAAAAACTTCTTAAAGCCGGATTAATCTACCCAATCTCGGATAGTCCTTTGGTAAGCCCAGTGCACTGTGTGCCGAAGAAAGGAAGGATGACTGTGGTTACCAATGATGAAAATGAATTAGTACCGACTAGACTTGTAACGGGATGGAGAGTATGTATTGATTATCGTAAGTTGAACGAAGCCACTCGGAAAGACCACTTCCCTTTGCCGTTTATGGATCAAATGCTCAAGAGACTCGCAGGAAATGAATATTATTGTTTCCTTGATGGTTTCTCGGGTTACATTCAAATACCAATCGATCCAAAAGATCAGGAGAAGACCACATTCACCTGCCCATATGGAACGTTTGCTTACCGCCTAATGCCTTTCGGCTTATGCAATGCACCAGGCACGTTCCAGAGGTGTATGATGGCTATCTTCCATGATATGATTGAAAAGACGATGGAAGTTTTCATGGACGACTTTTCAGTTTTCGGAAATTCTTTCTCAACGTGCCTTTCCAATTTAGAAAAGATGCTTAAACGGTGTGAAGACACTAATTTGGCTCTAAATTGGGAAAAAAACCATTTTATGGTGAAAGAAGGCATCGTTCTTGGACACAAAATTTCAAAGAAAGGAATAGAAGTCGACAAAGCCAAAATAGACGTCATTGCTAAATTACCTCATCCAACTACCGTCAAGGGTATTAGGAGTTTTCTCGGACATGCAGGTTTCTACCGTAGATTCATCAAGGACTTTTCAAAAATTTCTCGACCCATGACTCATCTCCTTGAGAAAAACACTCCTTTCATTTTCTCCGAAGAATGCATTCAAGCTTTTCAGATTTTAAAGAAAAAACTTACGGAAGCTCCAATTCTGATTGCCCCCGACTGGGACCAGCCCTTTGAGCTTATGTGCGATGCGAGCGACTATGCCATAGGTGCGGTTCTGGGGCAACGAATTGAGAAACACTTTAGGCCTATACATTATGCAAGCAAAACAATGACCGAGGCGGAATCGAACTACACCACAACGGAAAAGGAAATGTTAGCCGTGGTGTATGCCTTCGAAAAATTCCGGTCATACCTCATCATGAATAAAAGCATAGTGTATACGGACCACTCTGCCCTTAAGTACCTTTTTGCCAAAAAGATGCCAAAGCAAGATTGCTAAGGTGGGTTCTCCTCCTTCAGGAACTCGATTTCAACGTCATTGACACGAAAGGAGGTGAAAACCTTGCGGCAGATTATTTATCTAGACATAAGAATCCTCATACAGGAATCATGTGTTAGAATAGAAAACAAGAAATTAATGAACATTTTCCTTTAGAATTCTTGGAGTTATTCGTCTAGTAAGTTACCATATGGTTTGCTGGAATATGCACATTTCAAAGCGGGGAAGAATTTTATCATCAAAAGGAATGTCAACTCAACAAAAGAGGAAGTTTTTTAAGGATGTTAAACATTATTTATGGAAGATCCACTTTTTTTTTCGAACGTGTGGGAATTTCAAATCATTCAACGGTGTGTGCATGGGCACGAAGTTATTGATATTCTTAAAGTTCATGTCAATGGCACGTTAAAACATCCTCAAAAGCATGTAAACGAGTCAATTAAAATGGTTAATGACACATGCAAGGATAATTTCAAAAGGTTTACCGACGAACCCGATCTAGTTTGCTTAACTCCACCGGAAGATGTCAACAATGAAAAAGAAAAGCAGGAAGTAAAGAATCTCGCAGAGCCAACAGTTAAACGCCAAACTCGTATCATACCTTGTTTGAAGAATTTTAAAGTTATTTGCAAGGAGAGCATGTTTCATTCAAACAAAACACCTCAAGTTTCTTCAGTTTTTGCAATCACATCCACCTTACCGTCAATTGAACCCAAGGATTCTCTCATAATGGGGGACGAACACCTTAGTACTTTTAGTACTGAGGAAATTGTCCCAATCCCAAGAGAATCTGAGGAAACATCCAGGAGTAACAGTAAGAACGTTTTACCTTCGTGTGATGATTTCTCTTTCATCAAAGATCCACGTGATGATTCCGTGACTTTCTCTAACCCTCTTTTCGAATTTGATGTCAATTTCAACTCTAGTACCAAAAACCCTCTTTTTGATGAAGAATTAGAGGACATCGAGTGCAAGGATTCTTATGATTCCAACCTTAATGAGTCGACTTTCCTAGTCACACCTCTCTCTGATTCTAACAAAGATGAGTGTCTTACTCCAAGAGACGACATTGAGTTTCTACTCCACGATGATCCATCTACTCCTTTGAAAAGCATTGTTTCCATTCTCGAGGGATTTATCAATGATCCACCTTTTGAAGAGAATGATGATTTATTTGATTTGGAATGTAAAACGAATGATGAGGCTGAGTTTTTCAATTCAGGAGGCGATAATGATGAGATCGATGCTTTTCTAGCTATCGAAGTTCCTACGTATATTGAAGGATATTATGACTCGGAAGGAGACGTAACCTATCTTGAGAGTTTGCTTAGTGATGATACTACCCATAATCTTTATCCCGAAGTGTTTTTCGATCATGAACCACAACAACTTAGGAATGAACCAGAGAATGAACCTTTGATAACTTTTTCTCCCAAGAGTGATCCTCTTCACCATGAGTTCACCGGTGAACTTATCACGATTCCTCCAGGAATTGTTAGAGAGCACGAGGATTATATCAATCGAATGTCGTTGCTATGCGGTAATTCATTTTCCCAGTCACCGGAAAATTTTCATACGATCATCGAGTCTCTTCCCTCATCTACTACCCTCGTTGAGAATAGTGACTCCAATAGGGAAGAGATCGATATATTTTCCGGACCAGATGATTCGATACCACCAGGTATTGAAAGTGATTTTGACTCGGAAGAGGATATTATTGACAACTTGCTTAACGATGATTCCACTCATGAACGTTTAACCTTCAACATGGAACCCGATGCACCAGTGATAAACAATGTTGATGAGCTTAATGAAGATGAATGTTTTAACCCAGGGGGAAGTGAGATTGATGTTGAAGTTGACAATTCCTTCATATTTTTCACTTGGATTTTTCTTCCATATCTCAGTTATCCTGAGGTTTCTCCCTTACTTTCCTCTACCAAAAATGAGGACACCATTTTTGACCCTGGCATATCCACTTAGAGCCGGTGGCGGTTGGGGCTAAAAATTGTTCGACTCTCATCCGGGATGGAACTTTCATGTGCTTTAATGTTTGTCCAAACATTAATGAGAGCCCATTGAGATTTTTCCTCTTCCATTACACCACTCCACGGAAAAAAAATTTCAGGGATCGAGTCAAGCTATGTGACTCGGTTACCAAAAATAAAGCGCTTCGTGGGAGGCACCCCATGCTTATCCATTTTCTTTTTATTGTGTTGTGAGGAGGCTTGTACTCTTCCGTTTCTTGTTGTGATTGTTTGCAGGATTGACCCAAATTTTCTGAAGTCTCTCGTGTTCGGTGTTTTGTCCCGGTCTACTAGAGCTTCCTAACCTTTGCTTGCCATTAGTTTAGGGAAATCCGATATCCTAAAGATTTTTATCGTCTAACATTTATCTTATAGCATACTTAATAAACGGCTAAAGATTTTTGTGATACTTTCTTCATGTTTGAGTTATTGCATTTATACTTTTTTGAGGTTCTAGTATGGGGTTTTTTTAAGTCTTAGGCTAGAAACATTGAGGACAATTTTGATTTTAGTATGGGTAGTATATCTTATCTTGCTATGATCTTACCTACCTTAACCCGTTGTTCTTACGTACCCCGTTTTCCCCACCAAATTTTTTCAAAAATAATGGAAAAATTTTAAAAATTTTCAAAAATAAAATAAGTGTTTTGTCACAATTTTGACTTTCTTCGTACAAGTAGAATTTTGACCCGATCGAGCGTTTGAGCTCTACCTGTTCCTTAAACTTAGGCTAAGCGTTCGCAGATAAATTCCACAGAAGATA
The DNA here is from genome assembly GCA_026074375.1 of Tanacetum coccineum. NCBI lineage: Eukaryota > Viridiplantae > Streptophyta > Magnoliopsida > Asterales > Asteraceae > Tanacetum > Tanacetum coccineum. The sequence goes on along the minus strand of BQNB010067586.1, from coordinate 7,312 downwards.
CGAAAATGAGTAGAGTTAAGTATGATGTATGGAGTGCTAAACAAAGGATTAGTTGGGAAACTTAAGAACTCATGTATGTCACTGGTTGCTTTTTTCTCCCATAAGCTCTTAACCGGATTAATATACATGCTATTTTTGGAAATTAAACTTAAATCAACAATTTTTATGTAATATATAGCTAAAATTTTAGTCTTAGTTCAGATTTATACTTGAATGTTTTAAAAAAAAGTCTTCTCTATATAAAGTATATATATATATGATGAATGAAAAAAAAATGATAAAATAATAAAAAAAATATATAAAAACTGTAGGCTGATAAAAGTTTACTACCTCTTGCCGGCTCAAAACCGATGTGGTAGTCTTCTAAAGAAAGCCCATAGTAAGAATAAAAATTCGAGACTGATAAAAGTTTGTTGCATCTTGCCGGCTCACAACCGATGTTGCAGCCTTCTAAAAGGTCGAGGATTACAATTGCATAAATGTTTAATATTAAGTTTAAATTAATAAATAAATTTCTTTTTGATTAAATTCAAATATGCTTTTGAACGTTGACTATTCTATTTTATAAGCTATGAATATTCGGGAAACCTGAGAGTTTTTGAAACCTAAGGTCCGTGAGTCCCGATACTAGTCTCTGTGGGGTGTCAAAAGCCCGGTCACTTAGCCACAAGGTTGGGATGTGCCGAGACGAAAGTCGCTACATGGGATGATCTCGCCTTCAAATTCATTATTCTTGTGGAACTGAAGCTAGTATTTTTGTCAAATGTTGATCCATTGGTTGAAATTCAAAATAACTCATTCACTTAAATATAATAAATGTCGAGAGTAAAAGTTTACAAGTTGCCAATATGATAGTGTTGCATCTTTACTAATATTTAGTTGGATATCGTTTTAAGCTTGGTTTGGATAAGTGAAAAGTCAGGGACGATGAATTTATCAATGTTTGGGGCAATTCTCGGATCGCAATGCATCTGTTTCTATATCCCTAATAGGTTATTGCAATAATGAATAGTCAAAAAGAAATTTGTTTATGACAAATAAGCACAACTCTGAGATCTTTTGATGTTAGTTAATTCAAGTCTTGGTTGAACTTTGATGGAGAAAGGAGATGTATTAGTGATGTTGTGACGATAAGATAGGTTTAGATATTGGATTTGTGGTTATGATGTTGAGGCTGTTATCGATGGGTTTAATTTTTGTGGTTTGTTGATAAATGATGTATAGGCTGATGATGTATTTGTAATTGAGTTTCTCATTCTTTATCTTATATTCTTTTCATTTCTATTTCACCGAAGACTCATATGAGTTTGACCCGAGTCAACTCGGTAAATACCGAGTTGACTCGGTTTGGTTTAGACCGGGTCTCATGACACAGCTAGTTCGGCTCATCTTTGAATCAACTAGTTCGGTTGCTACTATGTTGTAACTAGTTCGGTTCCTAAAGGAACCAACTCGTTCGGTTCTCAAAAATATCTACTAGTTCGGTTTATGAAGGGACTGACTAGATCGGTTCGACTTGAAATTGAACTCGTTCGGTTCTCCATGTATTATACTCGTTCGGTTCCTTCTAGATCGGGTCTTGAAGGACTTGACTAGTTCGGGTGATGAAGATTGCTGACTAGTTCGGCACACCTTTGAAGATGACTAGTTCGGGTCATTCAACTTTGAAACCCACAATCTTCAATCTTCAAAAAATCATCTTTGAACGATTTGTACCCAATTTTTTTCTTACACAACCATAAAGATAAACCTTATAGTTAGCCAAAAAATGCAAACGTGACACTTTCTATCGAGACTGTTTGGCATAAACAAGTGAATTGAAAAATAGTTTTGAAACACTATTACAAAACAGAATGAGCTATGATGAAAACATATGAAAGTTTACACATGAAATACTGTTCATTAGCCCAACAAGATTTCACCCTAAACAATTTGAAGCCCATGACAAAAATGACATATGTGAAAGTGTGACTAGACCAAACGGACCATAAGGATAAACCCGACCCAAGAGTGTGTAGCCATGGCTCTTGATACCAATTGAAGAATCTACGAAAACTATGATTTGGTGGTCTTGGTGAGTCAAACCACATGATAGCCATTTTAGTGAGAGAGAGTAGTGAGATGGAAGATGAACTTGTGATATTAGATGGAAAATAGATGAAGGATACAAATGACTCAACACCAAAATAATGACTTAACCTATCTATGGAAGCCATAGAGGGGTATATATAGCCCATACGCCTCTAAACTATACATAGTTGCCTATTCTAGTCCTCGCATATGTGACTATAATAAACTATGGTAATTCTGTAATGTCGTCACGTAAAAGTGAATTCCCAACAGATTATTATGTTCACCTGTTTCCAAAAGCTTTATTAAACTATTCTATAAGCTTTCAAACTACTCATAAGCTTGTAAACAAGCTTATCTCTAGCTCATCTAAGTCTTTAAGCTTGGATTTGAGCTCAATAAGTCATCTAATCTACTTAAACAATTAAAATTAGTTTAACACCCTTGCTGAATGGATTTAAGCCTTTTGGATGATAAGCTTATTCTGGAAGAGCTTATGGGACCCTTACTAGCTTATCCTTGTGATAAGCTAGAGCTATAGACAAGCTCTTTGAGCAATTTAAGCCTTTGTTTAGCTAAGGCAACTGTAAGTTCCCTATTTCTATTTTTGTCTTAAATTTCTAGTTTGAATTTGCTTATTTTCAGCTTATCTCTTGCTTATTTGTGCTTAATATTGTCTTATTATGCTTATTAAACATTTTTGATCATCTGTTTTTGAGTTTAGTAGTATAGATCTTAGTTTTCTTATTTTTGTCTTTGAAATCATAAAAAACTCAAAAAAATAGTTAGCATAACTAGTAGCTTATTGTTCATGGCTTATTTGCTTATTGATAATTGATTATTAAGGTTGTTATAATCTGTTTAATATCTGGTATTTAGGATTTAAGCTCTTAATTTCATTTTCATAAGCTAATATGGTTTTGAGTCTAGTTAAAGGGGTGTTTGGCACAGCAGTACTAACTACAAGTTAGTACTGCTTGTGGCCTTTTGGTCTTTAAAATTTGTTTTTAATCTCTCATATAAGTCTATTTTAGGTAGTTTTATAAGCTAGGTTAGAAGTTATTTAGGTTTTAAAAGGTTAGTCTAATAAATGTTCAAGTCTGTTAGGTTTAGTTTGCATTATAAGCTCTAATCATTTCTAGTGTTTGCATTAGATGTTATTAGCTTAAGTTTTGAGTTTTGTTAGTGTTAAAATTAGTTCATCAAGTCTGCATTAACTAGTCTTTATCTTTGGTGCATATGCATGTCAACTGCATCAGCAGTGATAAAAAACATTAAGGTTATTTTCTAGCTTCATTTTCAGCAGGATAAAATAGGTGTTAGGTTTTAATTTTCAGCATAAAAGTAGCTTATATATCATAGTTTACAAGTTTGCAATTAGTTTTTAAATTCTAGCTTATTTTGTTATCTAAATTTAAGCTGCAAAATTGCCTTTTGTCTTTTCATTTTCAAAGTAAAACTCAGCATGATTTAAGTCTTAAGTTTGTTTTCATAGTGCTTTTTCATTAAGCTAATTTGTTTCAAAATCATTTTCAGAAGCATTTTTAAGAAGCTTATTAGTTATAGAATAAGCTTGCATAAGCCATTTCCCCACAAGGATCCAAGAGCTTATCTAAAAATAAGCTCAAAGATCCCTGTAGGGACTGTTTGGTTTTAAGTTTTCTATAAGTGCTTATTTTGAATTTCTACTTATTGCTTGTTCTTTTCTAGTCAAATTTAGCTTATTAGTTCAGGTTTAGCTTAAATTTAGCTTAATTAGTCATAGGGATTGCTTATCTTAGTTTTTGAGCTTATTAAATGGAAGAAAAAGAACCAAAAAAAAAGTTAATATTTCTGTCATGTTTTAGCTGTTTCATAGCTTATTTAAGGGCTTTTCATAAAAAGTTTTCTTTATTAAAATTGCTTATTTTTTAGCTTATTTACAACTTTGCTTTTATAAGTTTTCAAAAATATAAAAAAATAGAAGGTGGAAATCAAGAACATGTAAACCAAATCCGATCTGTTAGCTTCCCTTAAATGAAGCATCCAATTCAATTCGAGATCCAAACCATGTGTGTGTCTATCAGTATTAAATCCATAAAGCACAAGCAATCCGTCACTAAACTGATTACTCCTTCCTTTGCGAGTCGAGATCGATATTTGTGCTATCTTCCTCAGCTTCATCCTCTGGGTTCATTTCCAAAATCTCAACAATGTTACCAACCAAGTAAGGAAGTTGTTTATTCAATTTAATCTTCTCTTGATTCTCCTTGATTTTATCCTTAAACGAATCAAGTTCCAGATTTGTTCTCTGCAACTCTTCCTTGATGACTCGGATCTTGTTAGCCAGAAGACAAGATTGTCTTTGGATATCTTCTATGGTCATTAATGCAAGCTCATCGTCTTCCATGTTGGTGTCTTCCATCATATCAGTCGTCGACATATCTTTAACCAAATGCTCCAATAACTTGTGGATCCCATCTGATACCACTTGTTGATCCTAATCCTTGATTGATTCCTTAGCTTGTCTAAGGTAAATTACCTTGGATACTAAAGTGTATGCGGAATCTACACCTTAATACCTAGATGTATTATGAACAAAACAGTAATTATGAATGAACATAGATATAACCAAACGCTCCAATATTATTAGATCAATAATACGAGTACTCTTCACTAGTACTAGGGTTTACAACCTTGAAGTTTTTTCTGAATCAACTTGACAACTATGAAAACTTATCTGCAAAACTGATATCTTAACTAATGCCCTAGAGCCTCCTTTTATAGACTAAGGAGTCCTAGTCGGCTTACAATACATTTCTAAGATATCTTAATCTTTTCTAAATATAAACGTAATCTTTTAAATAAATACATTATGTATGTCTTGCACATAAATATCTCAATACTTATCTTCACAAGTATTCTTGTTCTCCAAACAATCTTTATCTCTTTAATTCGTCTTTATCCTCTTGACAGTAAAAAGTTTTCAAGCAGTTGTAATCAGCAGTTGTAATCTTTTCACCAGCAGCACTAATAAACATAAGCAGTAGTAATATTAGAACTAGCAGTACTAATATATACTCACAGTAGTAACTTGTACCAGCAGTCTTAACATTTACTACTAGCAGCACTAACTATTTAGCTTATATTTTAGTCTTCAACATTGAGCAGTCTTAACTTCAACTAACAGCAGTAACTTTATGCTATCGGTACTAAATTATACTAACAGTAGTAACTAGCAGTGGTAACATTATACTACCAGTACTAACTACTTAGCATAATTTCCATTATGTACCTGAGCAGTAGTAACCTTAAGAATCCTTGAAGTATTTTAAGTCCCAACAACAGACGAAAACGTAAAAAAACAGACGAAAACGTAAAATAACTGACGAAAACGTAAAAAACGGAAACGTAAAAAAACAGACGAAAAAGTAAAATAACTGACGAAAACGTTAAAAAAGGATGAAAACGTAAAAAACAGACGAAAACATAAAAAACAGACGAAAACGTAAAAAAACAAACGAAAACGTAAAAAAGGGACGAAAATGTAAAAAATTAGACGAACACGTACAAATACTGACGAAAAGGTAAAAACAGACGAAACGTTAAAAAACCGACGAAAACGTAAAAAAATGGACGAAACGTAAAAAAACTGACGAAAACATAAAAAAACAGATGAAAACGTAAAAACAGACGAAAACGTAAAAAAACAGACGAAAACGTAAAAAACGGACGAAACGTAAAAAGAACGTAGAAAGTGGTTGGAAGAGAGGATATAAAAAATAAAAAGAAAAATAAGACTTTATATACCCTACAAGTTAAAATGTCAAAAATACCCTTATAGTTATAAAAAATGAGGGGTGATGAGGGGACACATGGCGCAATATGGTGGCTTCCTATACTTTTTATTTTAAGCCCCTTTTCATTGTATCCCCATCATATATATATATGTGTGTGTGTGTGTGTGTGTGTGTGTGTGTACTTTGACGCTACGAAAATATTTATTCTTTTATTTCCGGTCTTTGAGTTTTACTCGCTTATTGTTGGACTCCCTTGAGTCGTTTGGATAGTTAATTCGTTTAGTCGCTGAGTCTATTTTTGGAGTGTTTCGTGTTGGTGTCGCACTTCGCCCAAGTGCATTGAGTTGTTTTACTTAATTACCACACAACCATGATACCAAAACGTTTTGTAATGAGAAAGACATTTTTTAATGAGAAAGAGATTTTGTAACGAGAATAAGAGTTAATAATGAGAAAGAGGTTTTGTAACGAGAATAAGGGTTTTGTGATGAAAATGAGGATTTGGTAAAAGGAAAAGGATTTTGTGTGAGTAAGAACGAACGCTTGTACAATAAGACAACTTTGTACAAAATGTTAATTAAGTGGAATTAATCTTAGGTCGTGGCCGGGTACCGTTGTGTAGAGATTATTGGTGCGTTGTGTAGAGATTATTGGTGCTTCGTGTAGAGATTATCTGTGCGGTTATTATCATCTGTTGAGGTGAGTTTCTCGTAGCCCCACTTTATAAATCTTTTCCGTTGGGGGAAAATGATACTCAAATGTGTTTCGAACTGTTTTTCTGAACTGTGCAAAAATGTGGTTTGTTTTTGGGATAATTTATGTGCTTATGACTGCTATGTGAATATATGTGATGTAATTTTACTTGCATGTACTGTGTTTGGCATAGCAAGGGTTGTGATTTTACTTGCATGTACTGTGTTTGGCATGGCAAGGGTTGTGATTTTACTTGCATGTACTGTGTTTGGCATGGCAAGGGTTGTGATTTTACTTGCATGTACTGTGTTTGGCATGGCAAGGGTTGTGATTTTACTTGCATGTACTGTGTTTGGCATGGCAACGGTTGTGATTTTACTTACATGTATTGTGTTTGGCATGGCAGCGGTTGTGATTTTACTTGCATATACTGTGTTTGGCATGGCAAGGGTTGTGATTTTACTTGCATGTATTATGTTTGGCATGGAAAGGGTTGTGGTCCTGCCCTAATATAGTGCTCCACCTGGTAGGCCCGTTAGGTGCGTAAGTGACATATCGGAGTTGCGGCTCCACAAGCTTTGGTATATGCTGGTTTTGGTGACTAGTGGGGATGCTAGGTCATCACACATGATTAGCGAGGATGCTAAGTCATAGGTTTGTTGCATATATTCACTGTCATATAGCACTATTGTCCATTGTTGAAATGATTGGCACAACAACTGGGTTTAAGGTCAAACATACGAACTCACCAACATTATTGTTGACGTTTT
>BQNB010067585.1:0-34152 GCA_026074375.1 Tanacetum coccineum | reverse complement strand
TTCAAACCCTCAACCACTTCAAAGTCATCCTTATTTAGATATCACTCTCTCACTATCACCTTTTGAAAACCTTGAACCACCATCTCCACCACAACCTCAACCACCTATCATGGGCCATCCTCTTTTCTACAACTATCATAACTATCATGGGTCAACTTGCATTTTTTGTTCTCAAAACTAAAACCTCTTCTTAACCTTAAGAGATAAGATGAACATCATGTTTGCTCATCTTGAGTATCTTCTCACTACCGCAATCACCTCACACTTTCCACCTCTACCTTGAAATGGCTTCAAAAAATTTTCATAAACGTGTCACCCCAAACCTTTTTGCTCAAAAAGTCATCCCCTATGAATCATGAATCATTTAGGACTTATGTAGTCTTATCTCTCTCTATCTCATGAAGCATGTTTAGATTGTAGTGTACCTTATGAATTAATGGTCTCTTGGGTCGTATTAGCTCTATTTTTATTTTATATTGTATGGATGTATTACTTGCATTTGCTATTGTGTAAGTTTCTTGATTGTTGAATGAAACTCTCTTTTAGATGACTTGAATCCAATGTTATGTTTAAAGGATATTTGTCTTGCACTTGTACCTCTAACTTTGTTTTGTAGAAAACAATTTTCGTAAGATCGATCATTTGATACCCCAAACGAGGGGGAGCATACATCAAGGGGAAGTCTTGATATCGTCGATTTCTTTCTTCCTACAACTATTCGATCATCCTTTGTGATTTCGACAAAAAGAGGGAGAAATGGAACAAAACTCATTAATAATTTTTTAAATTTTAATTTTATACAAAATGAGTTTATATTTTGTCATCATAAAAAAGGGAGAGTTTTTTAATACAAATAATGTCTAAAAACATTATTTATATTTTTCGACCTCTCAACGTTTTGATAATAACAAAATGTAAAAATGTTTACGATAAAATTAAACGTTTATAAATTATTAATCATAAAATTCTATTTCTAAGATTAGTAATCACTTAAGGTATGAACAAACAAATCATTAAGCATGATTAGTGATCAAGAAAATATTTTTCTCTTATCCATTACATTTTTACAAAAGAATTTCACAAAATTAATTATACAAAATATTTTCTAATTAAAAGAAAAGTTTTATTAAAAACTTAAAATTTGAAATTCAAATTTTCCCCCCAAAACGGAAGCTTCTATACCAGATACAACCTTCCCCACAAAAAGACAAAAAAGGGAGCGTGGTCTACCTGGCGGCCCCCTTATATATCTAGGACCGCCGGGACCGCCGCCAGTGACCGTTGGATTTTCCTGCCTATAAATACTGCTCCATTCCTTGTAAAAAAAAATCAGACCTCTTTGCACGAATTTTCTCACACTTCTTTCTCTCTCTAAAAACCTTCTTTCTCTCACTAAATATCTTGATCACTAACATCTCTTGATCTTGTTTCAAGTGATCTAATCTCTTCTTCTTATCTCTTCCCTCTCATTCAAGTGCAAGAGAAGAACACTCGTATTCGCCAAGAAACAAAGTGTTGATTAGTGATCTCTCCTCCTTTCTTCTAAGTATCAAATCTCTATTGTAATTATCTTGTGTATTTGTGTGATTCGGATATTATGTAAATCTGATAGTGTAGATCTAGTGATCGTGTATTGATTGTGAAGTGGTAGATTGGTTCTAGCTAAGATTAGGACTCGACATTTAGCTTAGTGTAAGAAAATAATGTAAGCAACGTGTAAACGGTTTTCTCCGCCTGAAGGGAGCTTGTTGACATAGTGAAATCTCGAGTAGGATACTCGGGGAGTGGAGTAAGGCGAAGAAAAGCTTCGTAGTCGAACCACTATAAATCTTGGTGTCTTGGTTTGATTGTTCCTTCTCTCATCTCCTTATATTGTTGTGATTGTCATTTTCCATTATTTTAGATAGTTACTTGATTGATTCATATTGTTGATTGGTTAAACATACTACTCGAATCTAAGTATTTTAAAAGCAAAGTTTTTAAAACGAAAACGAACCTGTAAACTATTAAACCCCCCTTCTAGTTTCCACAATTGGTGTCAGAGCCAAGGTCACCCAAGATTTTAAAATATACTATATTTTAAAGCTTGGATCGATCTATGGATTCCGACAAATATCTAGAAGGGTAATCTATGCAAAGACCACCACTTTTTGAAAGTGATAGTTTTATTTATTGGAAAAATAGATTTGAGACATATGTTAAATCAAAAGATCTAAATCTTTGACATGTTATTACCAACGGTGATTTTCAACCTATTGAACAAAATCCGGAAACCAAATTAGATGAGGTTATCCCTTTTGAAAAACAAAGTCATGATCTTAAAAAGAAACTTGCGAAAAATAACGAAGCTAAAATGTTTATTTATAGTGCTTTGCCTAGGAAGAATATGAAAGAATTTTCTTGTGTAATACGGCAAAAGAAATTTGGAAAACATTATTAATCACCTACCAAGGTAATAGTCAAGTCAAAGATAATAAGATAAACCTTTTAGTTCAACAATATGAACAATTCGTCATTTTCGAAGACGAATCTATAGATAGTGCTTTTGCTAGATTTAATACTATTATTACTAGTTTAAAAGCTCTTGATGAAGGTTATTCTAGCAAGAACTATGTTAGGAAATTTCTTAGGGCTCTACATCCTAAATGGAGAGCAAAGGTCACGGCAATTGAAGAGTCGAAAGACTTAACATCACTATCTCTTGATGAACTTATCAGGAACCTCAAAGTTCATGAAATGATCATCAAGAAAGATTCTGAAATAGTCAAAGCAAAAGTTGAAAGGAAATCTCGTTCTTTAAAGGCTAAGAAAGAATCTAGTGATGAAGAGTGTTTGACTTCCAGAAGTGAAGACGAACAATACGCTATGGTGGTAAGAGACTTCAAGAAATTATTTAAGAGAAGAGGTAGATTCGTGAGACAACCTCAAAACGACAAAAAGACATTCCAAAGAAGTCGTGATGACAAGAACGGTAAAATTGATAGAAAATGTTTTAGATGCAGCGACGCGAATCATCTTATTGGAGAATGTCCAAAACCACCGAAAGACAAGAACCAAAGAGCATTTGTCGGAGGTTCTTGGAGTGATAACGGTGAAGAAGATGATGAGAAATTCAATAACGAAACGTGTCTAGTAGCACAAGCATCAAGTGAGGTATGTTCCGAATCCTCTTACTTTAGTGATGAAAACTCATCAATAGATGATTTAATATTAGAGAATGAATATGATAAACTGTGCAAAATGAGTTTAAAGATAATCACTAAAAATAAAAGACTAAAAGCCACTAGAGATAGCTTAGAAAAGGAAATTAGTATTCTAAAAGAAAAAGTGTCTACACTTGAGAAAAACAAAGGAGTTGATCTCGAATGTGTAAAATGTCATATGCTTAAAATTGAAAATGAAAAGCTTAAAGTGGAAGTTCTTAAACTAACCAAGTTTGAAAAGAGCATACATTGCTTAAATGAAATGTTAAATAATCAAAAACCCTCCGGTGAAAAGTTAGGTTTAGGGTTTGTGAAGATCGTTTAAGCCCATCTAGGATATGTTTTACAGATAATATAAGTACGTAGCATAATATAAAGAACAATATATTATCAAACAAGGTTTTTCTTCATTATCATTCCATATAAGCCCCAATTCTAGATGATCAATTCTAGAACAGTTACTCTAACTAGTAACAGGATCAATGAAACATTGATCTTGAGGCCACAACACTCATTCTAGGGTTTACAATGAACCACACGCCTAGAACACACACACACAATATTTCAGACAAAACGTCCAAGTCGTCAATCCTAATTCATTGTGTATTTTATGCATGTATTAAACATATTAGTATAATATTTGGAACACAACCATTGGACAAGTAGACTCAATATGGCATCATCAACACAAGTGGATGTTATGTCCGATGATATTCTTTTCATCTAGAAAAGGATGTAATTATTTTTGATATCAATCAAGTGTGATTGAGTTATGTAGATCCAAAGATGAATTTCTTTTTGTATATTTTTGATATAATCTTGAAACTAAACAAATAAGAATCCGATTTCATGTCCATACACAAAAACTTGTCAATTAGATTCCATAAAGATATTAATCATAATTTGAATAATGAATTGATATATTCTTGAAATCTTTCTTGACCCTCACGAAACATCTTTAAAGAAAATAAATAATATTTAAAATAGTGATGTTCATTAATTCCCAAGATTAGTTTTACGGTGAGGTTGATGAATAATGATAAGTTAATGTGGAGATTAAAATAACTCCTTAGATCGTTGTAAGCTCAGTTTGATTAGAACTTTTATCTAGGATAATAACAATGAACATAGAATATATGCATAGCGTAAATAGCATAATGAAAAAAGTTATTCAACAAGGTTTTTCATCATTATCTTTACTACGATACATGACTACTACAAGCCCCAATTCTACCTTGATCAATGGTAGAACGTGTTATCTAAACTATAACAAGGAATCAAAAATCCTTGGGGCTAAAACTACCAAACCTAGGCGTCTCCTTAGAGAACTTAACGCCTAGAACACACACACACACACTTTTCTGGTGTTTACATCTTTGACACACAGAAAACTATACGACCTATATCTCTTTATATACTTGAGATATTAAGTTTACAAAGGATAAGTATTAGGAAACAAACAATATCTTCCTATTTTTACAATTTATCTTCTTGGAAATCGTCTGTAATTTCCATTTTTGAGAATTCTACTTTGTCTTTTAAGTCCTTCATCCTATTCTATGTTTTGGTCTTATCAACGCAAATATAATTCCCAATTATCTTCCCCTAGTTGATAATGACAAAACCAAGAATATAGACAAACTTCCCCTGAAGCTAATATATATGAAAGAATAAGGATCCATGCAATTCCACCAAGGATATGTAAGTTGCATATCTTCTTTGGTAGAATCTTCTTCCCCTTTTTGTTCATAATCAATAGGGGACTCTATAGTAGATTGCAACTTTGATTTTCAACAATCCACATATTCACTATTACTTCTATCCAGCCTTTCCAACAACTCAAAGGTACCCTCATGGACGTGCCTTAAGATAAATGTCATTGAGCAGTAGAAACTTAAACTAGCAGTAGTAATAATAACTAGCAGTAGTAAAAACCTTCACCTCATGTGGTGTATGTAAATGGTTAAACATTTTAACAATAAGCTTCCTCTAAAACCCATATGTTAACCATTTCTTGAATCTTCAATTCTGTAGGCTCTATGTAATGATTACTGATGAAGAAAACTAAGTATAACGAACTTGATGTTGAAGTAGAATAACCCAAACTTGTGTCTTATATCTTGTACTATCCACGTGACGTTAAACTTATAAATAAATCTGTGAAATATAAGTAGATCGCAACCTCTTGAAAAAAATCCTCATCTTCTATGAGACACATAACCAAAGTGATAGCAAATGTGCGCATTGAGCACCATAAGTTAGATCACACACCTTTGCTAGATTTTGACAACTCTTCGTCACAACATTGAAAACACAAACAAGTTATCTTTAAAGTTTAACACCCACTTTATGATATGAAAAGAACACGCATCTAAGTAATTCCACTTTATCATCAAATAATCCATAAACAATCTTCTTCGTAATCAATTAATCCAAATAATCTAAAAATGAGCCTTTTAAACGTTTAAGAACATTTAAAATCATAACCTATTAGCCTCCCCTTAAACGAAGCATTGTGTTCAATCCGAGATCCAAAACTATGTGTGTCATCCGATATCAGTCAAAGCTAGCAGTATAAACCAAATAGCCCGAGCAACATAATCTGCTTAAAAATACTCTAGTAGTACAAACTATTTAAACAACAGTACTAATGATAAACTGACAGTATTAACTCATCTTCCTGGCAGTAGTAACCAAAAACTTTACCCTGGCAGCACTAATGCATAACTAACAGTACTAACCAAAGACAGTAGCATTAATGAACATAAGCTTTAAACCTGTATTTGAACCAAAGCAGTATTAACACTGTATACTCGATATCATTAATCAAACTAGCAGTACTAATGAAATGACGAGCAGTATAAAGTAACAAGTGAGCAGTATAAACTTTTCAAAGCCTCTGACCTTATACTAAATCATCTCTTGGCCCATTTAAACACACTAAAAAATGTATCATAGAAGATCCATACCAAACAACAAGCTTCAATTAAAATAACCTGCTAATGATGTCCATAACCTTCCAACCAAGATGTCTTTACCATCTGTAAACAATGGCAGTATTCATGACCATAAAATTCAAAAACCCTAATCATGAACACCAAGATATTGATATTATCATCACCACCACGAATAAAAATCACATCTTGCTACTTTCTTCTTCTTCAATTGATACCTGCTGTGATAACCTCCTAAGCTCGAACACCATCTCAAAAACCATTCCATGAATGAATACAAGCTACATGTGCCACGATCTTCAGCCATTATAATCACTGTTAAGGATATCTCTTTTTTTGTTACTAAACTGTCACTAATCCTTCCTTGTAGGTACGAACCAACCACAAAAATATTTGGGTTTCCAGCCATGTTCTTCATAACCTTCGTCCTTTAAGGATCAACGAACTGCCATTAATTTGATACCTGCTGCTTTTTCTCCTTTGTTCTTGCTAATGACATCATCTTATTTTCTTCATGGATTCGACACCAACAACACCTTGTAATCCTAGACATCACGAGCCACGAGGCTATGATACCAATTGTGAAGATCGTTTAAGCCCATCTAGGATATGTTTTATAGATAATATAAGTACGCATCGGAATATAAAGAACAATATATTATCAAACAAGGTTTTTCTTCATTATCATTCCATATAAGCCCCAATTCATTGTATTGTGTACACACACACATACTTTTCTAGATACAAAAACTAATGAACCTATATCTCTTTATATACTATAGATATCTAGGATTACAAGGAAACTTAATAAATACAATAAGAAAAACTAAATCTTTTTTAATTGTATTAATTTATTACTTCTTGAGCATACTCTTTTTGTATCTTATGATATCTATCATCTTTTGTAGGAATATACTTCTCACAGCTTGAAGAATCTCGTATTGTCGATTTAGGTCCTTTTCCTTTAAGTCCTTCTTGTTTCATTTTTATATTTATTTTGTCTCATCAAATCTAGAATCCTAACAGGATCTACATAGATGGCGGGTGTGGCACAACCATACTCAATTTTGGGTCGTGAGGTGTACTTTTTTTTAAAATGTCTTAATAATTTATGCACCCTATTATATTTGATTATTTGTATTATTTTTTTATAGTGCAACTTTAACTTAACTAAACTAGTATTTATTGTGTGATTTATTGTACTTGTGATTAGAAATAAAAATAATTTTCAAATCCGGGAAATCATAGGTACGTCTTAGAGACTATTTCTCTTTCTACAATCCCTAAATGTTTAATTTATCTTTTATCTATCGTTACTACTTTATAAAGCACTAGCAGGGTACTCGCGCAAGGCGGCGGGTACCCGATGACTAATTTATATGTTTTTTCTAACAGTAACTTTATCAATGAATGTTTAATTAAAATAACTATAATCAATAGTAAGGTCTTTCGGAAGGATTGCTTTTGTAGTAGAAAATAAATGTTTGACGGAGGTTATTAACTAGAAAGTAGCTTGTTTTCGTGCTTATGCATATAGTAAATTATAAAAAGCTTATACATATTCATTTTATTGACTTATGGTTTTACTAATTAGACATTCTTTTTGTTATGAAAGGTAATAAAATTTTTGTTAAAGTTATGAACTTCAAAATTAAATTTTAATGATACTATGATAGTACAGTGTTTGACTTAAAAATTTAAGTGTTTATTTCTTGATTTATAGCAATATGAATTTCCTTAAATATTGCATTGACGGTTATATTTTCATTAAATGTTATAAGTCCAAATTTTAGTACTATTGATTTTCTGGATGTTGTTACAACTTTCAAGTGTTTAATGGTTGTTACAACTTGTCAGTTTAATGAATTTGTAGATAACTATTACATGTTTACTGGTTGTTACAAAGTTTAATGATTTTTTATATGTGATCCACCACAATCACATTCGGTTGAAGAATTTTTTATATGTAAGCCACGAAACTTAAAATGTTGAAAATGTTAAATGTGCTATGAATATTTGTTATGAATATTAATTGTAATGAGTTTCTTGTTTGATAATGGTATATGCTAATGTGCATATAATACTAAACTATGTTGAAACTATAAAAAGTGCTTTATATTGAACAATGTGAAAGCCATAAAAGTGCTTATATAAATTTGATTGAAGAAACAAAAGTATAAATGTGATGATGTATTAGTTTCACCATATTATTCGACTTTAACATAAAGTCAAATGTAATTGAAGCACATGTGGTCATAAACTAGTTGTTTATGTGTCAAGATTTCACATTATGAAAAGTGCGGTTGAAGCACAAAATTGGTCATAAACAATAAGTTTATGTGGCAAGATTATTTTATTATGTGGCATGATCGGTTGGACTATCCCGAGTCAATGATGATGTGAAATATATAAAAGAACAATACGTTTCTTCAAAGATAAATTTGATTTTTCTCGATTGAAGTTTTCATCTATCACCACCAAATTATAGTAAGGATTTTTTCCTATAAATTTTTGGAAAGAATAAACAAGAGATGTATCTAGGCCTATACATTCGCCATGTGGATCATTCTGAGTTTTAAAATCAATGCGATCTCTAAATGATCATGGAATTACGGGCTTAAAGTTAGCGTGATAGTGTTCTGACTAATAAAATGCGATGGCAGTACGTTTCTAAAATTATCTAATTGAGAATAGGTAGTGACTTACTTCTAAGTTTTGGTCAATTATTATAAAAAGTGTTGAACTTAAAAGTAGTCAATGTTCATACACGAATTGCTTTTATTGAAACGTTTATAAAACGTCTTCAGTTGATTGTAAATCCAATAATTATGAGAACAAATTTATAAGTTTTATGGGGCATTTGTTTTTAAAAGATAGAACATAAATTACATATGTCCAATAATCTATAAAAAAAAAAAATGAATCACCCCGTTAGAATGGTTTTGGTCACAAACCATATAATTCCCATACGAGATAATGTAATTGTGCAATATAGAGTAAGTCCACCACAACGCACAAAATGGGATGTTGAAAGTCATAATTCATTCAAGGGAGATGAGCCAGCGAGATATTTGATGGAAATAATATAATGTAATCTTCAATAAACGAATATGAAATTTTGAAGTTATTAAGGGTCAATTATATTCCAGATTAGCAATTGACAGACATATTTAGTGACCTGAATAAAGCGACTAGGTCATCTATATACGCTGCTAATGCTTCAATTACAATGTCTGTCCTAGCAGTAAAACTAATGATTAATAGTGAGTCTATGACATGCATGCAACATGATAGACTAATCGATTCCAAATAAAAATTCCTCGAATTAACAAATTCAATGGAGCAAGAATATCATGATGGTCGAATCGAGGTAATAAAGACCTGATGTGTGTTTTTACAAGCTTTAAATTTATAATAACTAGAAATACCGATTTTGACTAAAAACACAACATTCGAGCAAGTATACCCTATCGAGTGTAATATAGTATTAGGTAAGTCCAGGTCATTCCATGGGATTTGTAGCAATTCACAGATTGTTTATCAAGTAACAAAGCTAAATGATTGTTATGGATCAATTAGCCAAAACGCGTGTGTAAAGTGAGCAAGAAACAAGGCATGATCCGTATAACATAATAGATAGAGATAGAGCGAGACTTTATATAAACAATGCATACAAGTCATATATGACGGGTAATCATAATAACAAGCATATCTACCAATGATAACATAGAATCCTTTCGGCCTATATCCTACATCATCACGAGCGCATTAAGAATGGTTTATATCAAATATGCATACATATGATTTCCTCCCAGCCTGGTCGGTCAACATAAGGAAGGGTCTTAAACATCATTCTACTTGGGTTGTTTATCGATTTACCACACAATTCTATATGTTGTATTGATTCTGTGACTCAAATCATACCATTACAAACTAACTCTTTCGACCTATAATAAGTTGTGTAGGTTCCGACATTTCCACACAAAAATTGTATAGATCTAAAGAGATCTAGAGAGAGAAAGTTGAGAGAGAGAATAGTTGTGATGAGAAAAGGAAAAAATGAAATAGATGCTTACCTCTTCAAAGTTGGAAGAGGTATTTATAGTTCTTACCAATACACCGGTTATTAGTACCGGTCAATACCGAAACGTCATACGTTTACCTATTAATTAAAATACGAACTATATTGAACAGTAAAATACAGGGGTGACAGAGTCTCTTTTCTAATATCTAACAATCTCCCCCTAAGGGAGGCTCACCCTGGAAATAATAAATTAGCTCTTTAATCTTTAGATTGATCTTAATGTATAAGCTCATAACGGTTGATTTCATGATTTGGATTCTTGTGAATCTGAATAAAGTAAACCTTTAGACTTTTAGGCTTTAACTTGACTTGTATGTGGATCTTGAGCTTATTTGAGATTAATCAGTAATTATAATCTCTAATCTCATACATGTGCTCTTTTCGCTATCTTGTGAACTTGTTGTCATTCGATAGATATGCGCACACTTTTCTGGATTTGAAAGATTGAATATTCAGAGTGGCGGAGAAAGCTTAATAAAGATACTTGAGCTTTCATGATTCTTTCGAATGAGTCATTTGCGATGAGCATGCGGTTATGAACTTGATTTTGTTGGAACACGGTATCTCCATCTCATCTTTTAAATGTTCTGTATAAAAACAGTTAGCAATAAAGAGAAATTGATTTGTAAAACAATCTAAGTGTTTAATTATGAAAAATTTTGTAACACTTCGATTGTTTTGATGGTTGTCAAATGTTCAATAACGGTCAATTCTTATGCTGTGGAACAAGTTTGATTCACGTAGAATCGCACATCGTTTCTTTCCGGTTGACACGGATTTGATTTTGTAGAATGCTTAAGTCACCTCCTATAGCTTGTTTGATGTAGCTCTAGCAGGATTTCCTATCGTTCATAGTGAATACCTTATATCATCGGATGTTCTGGTAATATCACAAGGATAATGCGTAGGACTCTTAAGTTAACCTTGTTTCCTCAGTATGTGAAGACATGATAAATGGAAATGTGTATTAATGAGATTAATTGATTTGATCTATTGGCTTAGACTCGAAAGTGCGCTTTTGATATTAGTGATCAAGAGGTTGGAGCTGTCTGCCACTTTTTCGAAGAGCCGACTTTACTCGGAGTCGATGAGCAGTAGATTGCATGTTAGTTCGTGACAATGAGACAAGTTTCTTTCAAGAGAAACTCGAATGGCTGGGAAGGGTTGTGCATTGGCATCACTGGTTCCATGATGTCGTCTTCAATGATCAGCAAATCAACAGTGATTCTGACAGCATATGTATTGACCCGGTTTCTGCCTAAGTGTATGGAGGGCTTCTTTCTTTACACCCTTTATCCGTACAATTCTTTTTCATTCTTCAACCCCTTCAGTGCTTACCGAGATTTCATGACTAGAACCTTGTTGGGTTTATTCAAGTACTAGCTCCATCTCAGTCGGCACTATTCCCTTTTCCTCACATTTACTCCTTTTTATCATACCTACGGACTTCTACACTAACTAGTGGATAGTCCCTGGGTAGATCCCTCGGTTCTGGCAGAGCTCCATGGGAACGAGTATTCCTTTCCATCCTTATAACTTTGGATAACAGTTAATACATAGTCAGTTCTTTTTGGTACTGTTCACCTTAGCATATAATTCACTGTGTAAAAACTCAATCAGGTACTTGTGGATTTACTATCAAAGTGTTTAGTACACGATTGTTTTTTGCTTTTTAGAAATGTCCCCTCAACATGTGCATCGGTATTCGAAACTGTTTAGCACATGTTGGTGGAGAATACACTTGAGTATATGAATACATTTCATATTTATTACAATTTTCTCCCCTTATCAAAAATTTCAAATCATTTGACATTTTGGATATCAATTGATTTAAATATGTTATAAAAAAAATAGGAGAAAAGTGTGCCAATTATTCACAAGCCTTGTTTGGAACGATTAATGCTCTCCTTAATCGTTGAGGGAATATAAGGATAGTTTTAGTACTGTAATTTGAATGATTTTGAATTTTTCTAAGAAATTCTTGGAAATTTGTATCAATCATATTTAATTTGCCCTATAATTAAGTCTACATACCATTTATATATTACAAGATTATGTATGAGACAGGACAGAACAATGTTCAAAGGAAAATGACATAGTCATTTTGTCCATGTAAGCAGTTGTGTCCGTCTCGAGTACTCTCTTTTTGGCTACTTGGTCTTAGCTTCCCCTTGAATCAGCAATCATTTCTTGAGTAGATTCAAAGCCTTCTTGCAATTCGCATTAAGAAGACTTGAAGTCTGAGACAAATCGATGAGTACACATTAATTTGGGAACCGTCACACCAAAGTCAATTAGTCGGATGTCTAATTCTCTTAACATGATAGCGATGATAAGAATTGAAACACAAAGTACTAAGTCCCGGGGATATCTCAATTACTCCCTCGATTAGAGAACTGATAACACCTAAAGTATACACTAAGTCCCATAATGTGCACTTTTCTTTCTATCGGATACTGAATAAACTAGAGGAATAATCGTTACTTTCATACCAATATGTCCTTTTGATCAAAATTTTCTATCCTTTAAAAAACACGCTTGGTGAATGCAACTGTTAAAGGAAAGCAATTAATTTGCTTGAATCAGAAACCAAGCTTTCAGTTCCTAATCAATCTTTTGACAAACAATTTCCATGGTATCTCAATGATGATACATAGATGACAAGATATCTCTTCTCTATGTGTTGGAATAGCGCACCGGAATAGTAACACAGTAACACACCTGATTTTCTTGCGGATTTAAGACATTTGTCTTCCCGGCAATAAGCTACAATTAAATAAGGCTATGGGTTCTATCAGTGTAGTGTTGTACTTTAGTGTATTACTCCTTCCCTTTGATTGTTTTCGATACCTCACAGAATTAGTAAAATCTTATATGACAAATGTTGAGTGTGTTCGCAGAATTATTAACTTAACCGTAAGGAATAAGTTTCAAGGCGTTTTTAAACTACGATAAGTATTTCCAAAACATTCCTAAGTCTCGTTCAAAATATGGACGCTGTCTGTTGGCAATATTAGTCGTATGTAGTTTAAAGCCTGAATTCACTAAGTCTTCAATTGCAAATAAGTCCCTAAAGATTGAAGCAAATGACATCTAAGGCACATGTAGTTAATATGAATTAACTCCCTTTAAATTGTTATCTGTCATTATCAAAAATTCAAATGTTTAATCCTTGACTTATTTTGAAAAGACGTTTTTTAAAAGATTTATTTGGCATTTCTCCCCTAAATTATGACCCGTTTTCTATTTAAAGAGCTGTAGACATGTTGAGAGGTTCGATTATTTGGAAAATCTTTTTCGTGTTATGAAAATTTGATTCATATGTGAAGGCAATTTTTCCCAATTGAAATAAGATTTCTCATTTATTTTGGCAAATAAAATGCATGAAACGTACACTTATTTTTTGATGCATGGATATGAAATAATCATGCCGGGAAAAAATTAATTACCCGTCTGTCAGGAACAACTGTCTTTTGAACGACATGCGTTCCTCAGATGAAACGCGGGTTGCAGTAGGAATAATTGCAAGCCATGTCATAAGCTCAAAACTTTGAATGTTTTGTTAGAGTAGCTCAAGACGAAAGATTCTTTATTCGTTTGCTAAGGAAAAAATGCACTAAGACGTGTATTTTCCTTTATGATGAGGCCCGGGTTATTGCACAGAAATGTACATAAGCCATTTATATATATATTGATATTATACTTTACCAGTTGATGTTGATGATAAAATCACAGAGTTAGTTTTGTCAGAACTCAGTTCTGCTGGAGTTCAATACATCTCATACCAATCCTTCTGACAAGATACCAAAAACTGATCCACAGGAAAGGGTTTCATAAATTAATCAGATATATTGGTATTCAGTTCTGAAAAATATAATTTTATATAATATCATTTTCAACCTGATTCTTTATGAGTGATACGAGTATGGTATGTGCTTTGAATGAGAATGATGTAGGCTTATGCATGAGGATTGCTATGGCGATGAGAGTCGCATTACAAACGGTTATTTTGTTATAGTTGAGCCAATAATCTTAAAGTTGTGTCCTCATCCACATTCTTGAGACAACTTGCAGATAACGACGTACTTCTGCCTCTGCTGAAAGACATTGGCAGTGCAGTTTTGTTTCTTTGACATCAGCTTACAAGTTTATCACCAAGAACTGTATCCTCTCAGAAGTGCTTTTTCGAGTATCAAGAGATCCGGCATGATCAGCATCTGAAAATACGGTTAGTTTAAAGCCAGAATCCTTTGGATACCAGAGTCCTTGTTATGGTACCCTTAGGTATTTAAGATTCTTTTATCCTCTTGAGATGCCTTTTGAGTTCGGTCGATTGCTTGATAAGTGCACAATAGCATACTGATTGCATAAGTTGGTCTACTAGATGTCAAAGAACTACATGGTGACCCGAATTTTACTTACGATAATAAGATTGGTTTTAAGGGTTCTCACTCAAATCTACATCTAGTTTGTGTTTTGTAGCCCAATGTGTAACAATGGAGTGACCAATTTTTCCCCATAATATGCTTTTTTGATTTCTAAAGGTTACTTTGGGCCTGATTGATAAAACTACCTTTTAGGGATTGGTTGGATCTGAAGTCCTAAATAAAAAGAATTTTCATCCCCCCATTTGAGGACATTTCAAATCTACTGTGCATAACTTTTCAAATTTTTTGAATATTTAGGGTTTGTAGACCCAAAAAAAATTTATGTCATCAACGTAAATTGCAACAAGTTAGAATATCCTCCCCGTATTTTATCTTGAAAAAGTTAGGTCATTGTACCTTTAGAAAAAGCCTTTGGACTTCAGAAGTTTGTAGTTATATATCCAGGCTCTTGGAGCTTACTTTAATCCATACAAAGCTCTTCCTTATGAGGTAGACTTTTTTGGCTGATCTGGATCAACGCACCCTTTCGGACTGAGCAACGTAAAACCTCTTCTTCGGGGACCATTAAGAAATACCGTTTTCATGTCCATCTGATAGTTGGATAAAGACTTGTGTGCTGCGTTGGGCAACAAAAAATCCGAAAATGCTTCTAAGCGAGAACTGGAGCAAATGATTTTTCAAATCCAAATACCTCTTCTGAGCATAACTGTTAGCAACAAGTGTGCTTTGTTGCGAATTAAGTCTGATCTTCTCATCCTTTTTGTTCTTCGTAACTTCTTTAGCTTAATAAACCATCTTGCAAATGGTTTTTGTTCGACGAGTTCCCAGTGTTGTTTTCGTCTGTCGAAACTGATGATGTCATCTTGCATGCTTCGATACTTGCAGAATCAGCCAATGCCTCATTTAATGGTTCTCTCGGTTCAACAATATCACCGTGAGTGCGAACATACACATTTCAGGATCTGCGCCAAGATGGGTCTTGTTTGACTTGGCATGGTTGGATTTCCATGAATTGTTCTATGGATGTCTCTGGTCCCTTGTAATCATGACTTTGTGGTTGAAATGAATGACCATCGGTATTATCAATGTTGCAGTGAGGAAGACTCTCACCAATTTCATATGTTGCCTGTGTCATGTGTACAAAAAGGATTGATAAATATTCATCTTCTGAACTGCTGCAATTCGGTGCTTGTTTATTGTTGTTTTCCTAGCTTGACGTTTTGTGTTGGATTGTAATATTCTTCAAGTAAAGGACGGAAGAGAAATTCAAACCCTTGTATGTGACGAACCTATCTTCTCTGCGTAGGAATACATTTTGTCTTGGGGCACACGTGGGCTCAGAGTTGTAATAATTGACGCATTTGTCCTTAAAGGAACTGATGGCCTTGAATGAGACATTTTCAACAAAATTTTCTCTTGTCGTTGTGATGCGATGTTGAATGTTGTGATCAGACATCATTTCATGAAGCACGGGTCCTGAACAGCTATGATCAAGGAGCATGAATTGCGGCACGGGTCTGAAAAAATTGATAGAAACCATAATACTATCTTTGAGATCGTAGATCTCAAACCATACCATTTCACACCGAATGGTGTTGGATATTTCTTTGCGTTAAAGTAGCTCAAATGGCATGTTTCTTTTATTTTTTTAAGGGGGGTTGGGGGGTCTTTATGTGAAATTTGGACGGAGAAGGATCGCAAATAAATTCTCTAATGAGTGAATCTTATCAACTTTAGTGATAGTTATAGCGGTATTAAACAGTTAAATAAGATGATGCAAATTTAATGGAATGACCCCTTGTCAATTAGTTTCTTCAAAACTAGAGTTTGAAGAAATATTATGAAGGAGGGGTGCATTATTAAATTATGCATTTTGATGTCCATGAATTTATTCTTCAACAACTTGTATGAGATGACTTGAGGATTGAATTTCATGATTTATTGGTGAAGTAACTAGTATGTTTGTTCATTCTTGATCAATGGTAGTTGATGAAAGGTAAACCACTTGGTATCAAACAGCTCTTGAAGCAACAATAGCTACGGAAACCGAGGAAACAGTTCGTGGTGGAAGATTATGAAGTACATGTTAAACAATGGTTACAACAGATTATAGTTTTCTTGGTGGTGGAACATTGGTTGTTGGGAGAAACTGAGTTTACACGAGTCTGAACTGATTGTATCCAGGAGTCATAAAGAAGGCGCAGGTCCTGAACGGATTTGACACAGGAGCGTGACTTGACCATTTCAAGGAACTGAACTGCTCTGAAGTAGTGCGGAGTTATTGTTGGGTGGGTGAACGTTGTAATGAATGATTCTTGACAAGGAAGTGATAATGTTTCGGTCTTAGGAATGAGAGATCGGATGACTGAAGTATCAGTAAAGGAACAAATGAAGAAACTTGTTGGATAGGAACAATGACCATGGATTCAACTTTGGTTTCCATAGTAGTTTTTCCTGGTTCATCTTTTACTTATATATTTCTTCAGAATCAGGCTTAGTTTCCTCATTATCATCCCCAGTATTATCATCTCTGTCAAAATGTTCACTGTCCACATCTTCTAAATCAGCTTTGCAGAGCTTCTTCTTTCCTGTTTGTCTGCAGAACCATTTGATGAATGACCAATATCATACGTCTTCCTTGAAGCGTTGTTCACGTGGGATTTGATACGTTGTGCGTAGGTAGTTGCCCAGTTATTCTCTGGTTCTGGTAAATCATTCGGGGGAATGGTCTATTCTGGTTCAGGTGTAGCTGGTCTCTTGCCTTCCGGAATAGGCTTAAACCACATAGTGGTCGACACCTTGGGAATGTGGGCGTTATCAGTGTCCTCCAGATCAGAGACGTGCCCTTCATCCTACATTGGAGTGTTATCTGAAGATTGTTCAGACTGTTCTGATTCGGGATCAGATCTGTGCATCAAAGAGTCACATCGCATCTCTGTCAGACGTTGTGTCAGTGATTTCCATCCAGTAGAGGAAGAGCTGGTTGTTGGTTTGAAGAGATGCATCAGACTTCCGTGGTTTCTTCGAACTTTTCATCATCTTTTGTAGGAGGTTGAGCTGACCCAGATTACCTGAATCGTTGTATTCTCTCTTTGCTGACTTACCAGGTTTTGATCCAGCTGAAGGGCCTTATCTCATATTCGTCTTCTCATCTCATTATTCATGCTTTATCTTGTGATCTTTAACCTCTGTATGCAACTTCCTTATCCATGGCTCCTTCATTTGCTTGTCAAAGCTTCCATAATGTGAATGTATAGATGGTAGTTGGCAGTAGTATTTCTGTTTGCAGACTGTATCTTATTCATAGTGTTTGAGAGAGCACTCTTAGATCAAATTCTTCAAGATCAACCTTTTATAAGTTAACTGATGTGAGTTAAGTTGAATCTTGTTTCTCCTCACTTATTCCCTTTTTGGTCTGATAATCTCCTTCGGACTCTTTTCAGATTCTTGATTCTGGATAGACTCTGGGAGGCAGCACAGAGTGTTTCTCGATTAAATCTGCAGGTGTCATTCAGGAACTTAAGGAGGAGCATTATCCAGTTTTATTCATAAGATATATATCAACAGCCGAAGGTAACTTGGGATTTATTGAAAGCAAACATCAGCAGAGTGATCAGTCTTCTTCTCTTCAGACATCTCTGTGCTCAATTTGCCACTCTTAGCTGAAGGGCGATGAATGGAGTGATTTTAGGGAGAGATGTGGTGATTGTTGTAGCTTCCGTGTTGATTGGTGGAGGAGTGACCAGTGATGACGGCTTAGTAGATGAGACATCTGTGAAGGGAGCGATCACTGGAGGAGTTGACGTGACTGTTTGATGACTTGGATCAGGTAGGTGAATCATGGACTCTCTTATAACTTTTGATTTTCTGATTCATCTTCGGTTGGTTTGTCATAATAAACTTGATCCCAAAGTATAAGTGTCATCGAGATGTTTAACGGAAGACATAAGAACCAGAATGAACTTTGGATTTTCTTCGATGAACGTTCGTCTGTTATGAGCTTCAGTTTTCAATGAACCTTTGGGTTGGCATGTCGGGAGGAATCATCATCCATGTGCTCAGGGTTTTGGTCACAGCAAGGAGAACATGTAATTTTCAGTAGTCTTGATTAGTCTGGTCTTTTGCATGGGTCAAGGTCTGGTCCAGACATTAATCTCTTGCATGAGTAGCATTAATTCTCTTGCAACAGTTCTTCTTCAGTTAGTTAATTCTTCATCCTGTGTCAGGTTTGGTCAGCAAGAGACACATGTATTTTTCAGAGTTTGATCCATTTAAGTTCTGGTCTTCTTGCATGGCTTTCAGGGTCTGAGTCAGACACATCTTCTTGCAAAGTAGCATGAACTTCTTTGCAACAGCTTCTTCTTCAGCTTCAGGTAAGCTGGTAGATTATACCTAATGTCAAAGCTAAGTCTGGTTTTAGGGACGATGTTTGTCATGCCAGGATGTGATCTCTAAGGCTATCCGAAATAAGATCAACACTCAGAGTAAACCATTTTTTCATCAAGCTTGAAAGCTATTATAACCCCGTTTTGCATCTGAGTCAGAGTATTCCAGAACAGCTGAATGTAGATAGAAGGGAATTTGCTGATGCAGTGAATGCCCTAACAAAGTTTGTGTTCTTGAAATATCAACTGAAATGTAGAAGATAGGATTCTTCTGCAACTTTTGTAGATCTTAGAGAAGGTTTCCCTTCAACTATGGTAATTGTTTCTGAGCAATGTGAAATAGGATCTGTTCATCTCCAGCTTGATGGTTCAGGTTGCAGAATATTTTCTTCTGCATCATATTGTTAAGGAAGATTCAACAAAGATAGACAAACATAGCATATAATCAATGTTAGATAAAGATGTTCGCCTTGAGTTTGACATGCCCTTAATATTCAGATTAGCACGAAGATATCCACATTAGGAGTCATAGACATTGGGTTTAAGGTACCATTGGTCAACCTCTGGTCGCTGGTTCTAGAGATTATTTTATAAGTCAATGACAAGTTAACTAAGCCTGTATGAGACAGTAACTAGACAAATTTGGTCCTTTGGAATAGGCCTAAGAGGTTCTATTTGGGTTTATTGGGCAGCATGGACAATTAGCCTAAGACGCTGCCCAACAGATCACCTAAACCGCTCATGCAGTAGGTAACATTCAGCCATCAAGAATATGAACGCTATCTAACTTTAAGCAAGATCAAGGCCTTTTAGATTATTCTTAATCCTCCAAGCAGACAGATTTAACACCTTACAGATTTAACACCCTACACTTTCACATTTGACCATTTTATACACATTCAAAGACCAGAATAACCATTTTTAGTCACATTTAATATACTATTCTCCCCTTCAAAAATTACATTTGCGATTGCCATTTTGATCTATGTGAATTACTTAATACAGCTAATGTACGTTGTGGTGCATTAACTAACAAAAAAAACAGCATGGAAAAATATGAAAGCTTGATTAATGAGAATGGTCACAAACACTAAGAAGATTTCTTCTGTCTTTTGAAGATAAAGCCGACTAAAGCGGTACACATTTCCTTTTCTTTGAAAAACTGGTTTCGTACAAAAGAATTATGATAAAGCCATCGACTTGGAGCTAAACAAATTTGAGTGTTTCAAGTAGCTCAAGACCAAGAGATTTTCTTTTCGTTATTAGGAAAAATGCACCAACACGTACATTTTCCTTTTATATGAAGAAGGGGTTGAATCTAACATTTGATTACAAGCCATTACCTTTTAGCTCAAAACTTGGAATGTTTTGTTATATTAGCTCATGACCGAAAAGATTTCTCTTTTCGTTGTCAAGGATAAATGTACTGACATGTACACTTTCCTTTTCTCTGAAGGCGTACACCTTTCTTTACGTTAAGGAACAGGGTTTGAAGAGATGCCAACAGACGCCATTTGACATTAAGGATCGAGGTTTGAACCATTTTGATCAAACGTCATCAAGATGAAGAATGAGGCCTGAACTGATGTGAACAGACATCATTTGAAGCATGTCATTCAGATTGAACTTCCTAACGTATGAGTTCATCAGTCATTTTTGTTAACCAAAACTCAAGTCTTTCCTTTAAAAGGATTGACAGATGTACCTGCACTTGTGTTAGAGTACTCTGCACTAAACATAAAGAGTTTGATTGCATTCATATGGTTAGTTGATATAATCATTTGACACATTTTGGAGGTTTCACTGTCAACTTTGGTTGTGCTATCGATGAACACTTTCCAGTACGGTATCCATCCTAGAGGAAACAGTCTTGAAAATTCTACCCGTTGGTTTTCCACGCTAAGACAAGATCTAGGAGTGTGTGGGTTTGCACAGCTGAAGCTTATTGAGAGAAAACTTATGTCCATATACCATTTGCTACCAGGTTTAATGATGTGTGGTCTTTGGTTTTCACAACGGGATTGTTGTTTCTGATCTTGGGGGAAATGAACTTTAGCATGTGAATTTCACTCTATTCATGATCTTTGTTATACAATCCTCATGATTTGTATTAATGATACGTTTTATGCAAATCGAACAAACTAAAATTGTTTGGAGTCCAAGAAGAACTAGAAATCCGTAGAGTGATTACTAGAGGTCACCGTTTGGACAATCACACTACACTTAGATACAGGAGGGAACTCTATATATGTTTCAGGTTTTGGTGTACAAGCATTGGAGTGCAGGTGTGCTCTAGTAGAGGCCATATCCTTATGATTAGGAATCTGGTTATGTCTTGTGTCTTTTTCCTAGCTTCCTCTAGAAAGTAACGCTATGAGCCAAATCATTAGAACCATACGATTCTTTTGAATAATTCCTAGATTAGTTTAGGTGCTTATACCTGAGGAGGTGTTATTGCGAGCAGCAGATTCTCTAATTTAGGAAAATAATGAGGCTGTGACTGTTTTTTGACAAAATCATTTTTCTCATTCAACTTGGGAGGCAACGTGGGCTTCTTGAAATTCTAGGTCAGTTCAGACGAGTAAACGCTTTCGGTTGTCTAACAACTAATGGTTTTAGATCTGGTTTGTATAGGCAGGTTTCCCAAGATTGATGCTGTGGCAAACTTACGTATCACGCTATTTCCTTTTATCTTTCTAAGTTTCATTATTTTAAAGCCGCATTGCAAAAACACTTTTCTGAAGCTGAGCTTTTAACATCAGCTTTTCGACAGACTTTTGATTAATTTGGGAAATTTAAAAGATTCACTGTAGTCTTTATCTGATCTTTCGTCTTTTTAATTGAATCAAAAAGTTCTTGTAAGTTGTTTCAAATGCTTATTTTTCTTTATGCAGTTTGCTCATTGATTGCAAGTAATTTTAGCACAATGAGTTCTAATTCGCTGTTAATCGTTTCAATCACATCGATATCATTTTTTATCAATGTGTGGCTTCATTCGTTGTTTCTTCACACCTTTTTATTTGTTTTTCAAGTTGCAAATTCGTGTGGTTCTGGCCAGTTAGCTGAGGCTTTCAAATCATTAATCACAAAAAAATTACGAAATTAAGGAAAAATTTCCTGAATTCTTACATGGTTTGTTACTTGAAACTTTCTTCCTTTTGTTGATTGTATTTGTTTTTCCAGTTGTAAAAATCGTTTTGATAAGTTCATTTTAAAATTTCCTTATCAACCATTATCTTTTCGTTATAGAGAAGCTCAGTTTAAGCAAAGCATCCTGGTCATTCTTTCCTCCCCATATGACCACATGTTGTGAAGTAGGAGTGGTATTGCTTCTCAATAGTTGTTCCAAAGATGTGTGTCATAACTGGGTCAGACTTGCTCAGTATTGCTGTTGTTTATTAGCTAGGATATTATAGTACGAGCGTCAATTGTACCTCAGCAAAATGGCTCTTCGTCATTACTGCTCTGATATCGAATCCACAGTTGTGTGGTTATACTTCCTAAATGCTACTTGTATTCTGTTGTCGGGCTTTGTCCAACTCTGCTTTCTGTGACAACCAAAACACAGCATCAACTGCTTACACATATCGACCTTTTTCTTGCTCTTTGCATATGGAGTTTCAATTCTCTGATTTGCGAATGTTCATTGATTTCACGGCATCTATCAAATGCCTTTGATACAATCAGCTTGTCATTCCATTGCTTTGAACTGGTTTGATATGAATAATCTTGAGACTGCATCTTGACACTTGCCTTTATTTGTGTCATGAAGAATATCATCTGCAATTGACTTTTAATTCTCCTTTAGTGCATTAACTTCATTTTCTTTCATGGTGAATACACAATATGTATCCACAACTTTATGAATGACCGCTTCAAGTGTTATCCTGGTTCGTGAAGTAACTCACGTTGTAGCACTAGGTTCCACACGGTTGAAGTCTTCGAAGTCCTTTGTTGCCAACCTTGGATTCATGATGATCACGTTGCATTTACCCTTTTTTGAGGCAAGAAAAGAAATTCCTTGAACTATGTTCTGAGTGCTTGAAGGACAAGTCTTTTGCATTAACACTCATGATGATTCTTCTTTCAAGTTGTAGCTTATGATCAGATTATTAAATCTTCAATCTGAAAGTCTGTTGATCTTTACCAAAGAATGAGCGAAATTTGGTTTTTAATGCATCAATTAGCATAAGGGCCATTAAGGAGATAGAGATCAATGAAGCTGTGTCTCGAGTTGCTACACACATGTCATGCAGTTGGAGTGCCTTTGTTTTGCGAGCCGTTGCGTCAGTTGAAAGCTCTCTCTCTTTTGAAGTAGAATTAGAAGATTCATTGTAAATTCGACAGTTGTAAAAATAAAAATTAAGGATTTAAGTAGATAATGTGATGATGTTGTGGTTTTAAATGCAAATTAACGTTCACGGGATTTACAAGTCTATGTTTAAAAACGATAAAGATTAACGGGATTTTACAAAAATCATAGAGAAAACCAGTGAATGTTTTGATTCGGGAATCAGCGGCCAATGATTTAATTGTCGAGCAAAAAAAAAAAAACAGATAATTTTCTGGCTAGGTTTAAAGCGTTTGTTTTTAAATTAGGCTCACCAAACTGAAACGGCACTTGAATACAGATTGGGGCGTGAGCTTGAACAAAAAAAGACTAACACACATTCCAAAACTGAAAAATGTCAAAAAATTAAGTAAACGAGTGTTTGGGCTTTGGAAAAAATCCGTAACTAGCTAATTACAGCGTGATCCGTCTTGTTTTCTCTTCCGATTTGTGAGGTCACGGGCCTGATACGATTAAGATCAAAAGTTATGGCTGTTTTTCTGAAAACCCTTTTCTTTCAACACCAAAAAAAGTCTTAGTAAACGCTGCCAATTAGTAAACTGCGTGTTTGATAACTGCCGGTTTAGTACTCGGTTTAGCATCTCGCCGTTTAGACTCGCGTCTTTTAGCAACTCGCGTTTTAGCAATCTCGTCGTTTTAGCAACGCGCCGTTTTAGCAAACTCGCCGTTTTAGCAACCGGGTTAGCAACTCGCTCGATTGACATGACAAAAGGCCGTTGACTATTTCGTAAAATAGTGGATTTTTTGGTCCCTACTTTGTCAAACGCCGGCAAGAGACTATTATTAATAATAAGCAACTCTCCACCAAGAACACTAGGACGATTTTTTTACAAAATCATCAAATAAGATTTTCTATCCACGAATCAAACGCTCTAACAAGCAATACTAGTGTGTATATTATCAAAGTTTAAACACAACTTAACACGGCTTTCTTTGAGAGATCGCTAAAATTATGGCAACTCTCCACGAAGAACCACTAACTTTTAAAGCTTATAATTCGACTTTGGGTTGGTATAACACACGAAAATTGATACAATCCTAGTCGCTTGATGCTGTATTAGCAAGAGGAAGTTCAAGTTTAACAAACAAATAACCCAAATCATAAGCGAGCCGTGGGTTTTTTTCTTCAAATAAGCACGAATTTGAGCTTTATATTAACTTATGAATCAATACGAATCCTCACACCCATGGGCTCTGATACAATTGTAGGTTTCCCGAAAATTTACACAAACAGTATAGATCCTAAAGAGATCTAGCGAATAGAAAGTTAGGAGAGAAGAGAATAGTTGAGAGAGAAGGAAAAAATGAAATAGATGCTTACCTCTTCCAAAGTTGGAAGAGGTATTTATAGTTCTTACAATACATCGGGTATTAGTACCGGTGCAAATACCGAAAAGTCATATCGTTATACCTATTCAAACAACGAGCTTATTGAACAGAAAATACACGGGGTGACCGAGCTCTTTTTCTAATATCTAACAAGTTGCAACAATCAATCAAAGAATAAACAAGGATCCAAGTAAAGATAACATCGAATTACTAAATATTCATGTTCATAAGTCATAGCAAAATCATCCAAATATCATTCATGTTTGACATATTCAACATACGAAGAACACTACATCATAACCAAACCAATAACCAATTGTTCCCATAAACAACCAATATTCGAACCTACTAGAATAACCCACGGGGATGTCATGAACCCGCTGGAAATCAAGAACATGTCGCCAAATGGTGCGTTTGGTAATGGGTTTAATATAGTAAAGGAATTAGAGATTTGATGTGAATCGTCTAATCCTTGTGGTATGATGTGTTTAGGTTCTAGAAATATGTTGTTTAGGGTCTGGAAATGGTGGTGGTATGCGATGGTAGTGGTGGTTAGAGTGGTGGTGTAAGGGGTGTTTGGATCATTGGATCCTAAGATCCTCACCACTCCTCCTCTTTAAGTTGTTGTAGAGATTGTATGTGTGAGATATGAAGTTCCCTGGCACAAATGAGGGTATTTATAGGTTTAGAAATACTTGGGTACCAAGTTAAGGATGTATGTGGTCGATTTTGCAGCCAAATTTATGTATTTATTGCATCAGACTGAAAGTATGGCGCACATTTTTATTTGTGCGTCGTACTTGAGATTTCTTGAAAAGTGCGCCGCACATTTTGAGAAGTGCGACGTACTTGGTGCATTTCTAGCTTTTGGACCAAAAACCAAAGTTGTAGAGAATTCTTCTGAGTGCCGTGGCCGCTAGAATCGCATCAATCCGGGTTCGTATGCTCAAGTTATGGCCAAAACAGTAGACAGGTGTCGGAAAATCTTTAACTTTAGTTCTTTCTTCGTTTAAGCTTCAAATCTTCGTGTATTCTTCCGTTTTCTTCCACGACACGTACCATGAACCTATAATAGCAAATATACTCGATTAAGTATCGAATGTTTTTATAATTAACCAAAGTAAATATAAAAAAACACTAATTAATTTGAGTGTTATCAAATCCCCTCACACTTAAACTTTGCTTGCCCTCAAGAAAATCTTAGAAAATAATTTTATAAACAAGGTCCTAAATGACAAGATAAGGAATTTTCATATATATATATTATATATATTAAACTTTTTTTTTAAATTTTATCGAGAATAAATTATATTTTTTGGTTTTTTATAAATAAGCGCAAAAGGCGCAAACACCCCCCACACTTAAGGGTTTGCTTGTCCTCAAGCAAAATAAAAAAAGAAATAAGCTTTACAAAACAAAATTATGAAAAATATTTTTGAATTTTTAATATGTGAAAGCATAGATGTTTGATAATACCCAATGATCTTCAAGCTGTATAACATGACTAAGAACCTCACGAATAAGAAAAACATAATCTTCACTCAGGACACTGTATTGATGTAATAGAGGGTAAAAGGGTAAATCACATCAAATTTGCTCAGACATGATTCATTAAGTTTACCATAGGCTTGTACAAGAAACAAAACTGCACCGACATGGCGTAAGCACCAGGTATAAATATCAAAAGAGGATATTTATTCGGGTTATAGGTTAGGCTGAGGGTATATAGGGTATGGTAAGGCATGAGATAATCTTTACTGGAATTGGTTTTTATAATATACATTGTCGAAAAGTCTAAGAAACCCATTTGCTAGTTAGACATACCACAAACTCGGGGACTTAATCAAACCTCTCATCAATATATCCGGCACATATCATAATATATCAATACGTCGCAAGTGCCAACAATAATCCAACTCTCATTCATACTTTTTTTTCTGTCTCTTTTTTTTCTTACTTTTTTTTCTTTTTTTCTTTTTTTTCATTCATTTTTTCTTTTCGCACAACTAACAATTTCTCCACACTTAATATAAGCATACACCACAAAAAATACAAAATCAAAAGGACGTCTCCTTCATCTTTGATGAAATGGCACAACACTTACAGCAAAGTGCGAACAAACTATTAGCAAAAATTAACCAATCAAACCGAGCAACTAGCAACCAACCATAGACTTTCGACAAGGGGTAAGGCTAGGCTAAAGGTTATATATTTTTGTGTTTTTATTTTTTAATGGATGAAAGAAATGAACAGATTGGTTCATCGGTTCAAACTAGGGGTATCTAGCATTAAAGATGAGTGCTAACATAAGGGTTTTATTTAGGTGGTTAGCTAATCATTGTAATTAGCTAAAGAATATGTTAAATGGATAGGCTAATTTGGGTTAAATCCTAAGGTGCCTCTTTATCACATAAAAATACATATATCACGCGAACATGATCTCATTGTAATCTCGTAATGATTGTCAAGCACAAGTTCTAGAATCAATAAATCACCGGCACACTCATACAATTTTTAAACTGATACCAATGCTCCAGAAAAGGTGACAAACTACAAAATAACAAAAGCCGTATTTTAACGACGAATGGAGACATTGCTATTGCATTTCAAACTTAACTCGAGAAAACTATAGGCATAAATTATCTTAGGTATCGAAGATTGGATACGATGAATTTAAAGATCTAAACCTTACATGTTTTTGGTGCTTTGGTATAAATGCGCAAGGTAATGTTATCGATCTCGCGTCGGATTTGTCTATCAATCGGGGACACATCTGTGATTCAAAACGTTATATAAATTTTTTTTTTCTAGTTTATTCTAATATATTATCCTGGTAAGTGGCAAAAGATTTAAAAAATTAAATTAAGATTTTTTTAGATTCAGAGGGCGAACAAAAGTTTTTACTCTTTAATATGACTCTGGGATTCATTTTTATTTCTCCCCCACTCCCCTCCCTCCCCCCCCCCCCCCCCCCTCCCCCCCCCCCCCCCCCCCCCACCACCCCCCAACGTTTAGTTGAGCAATTGCTACTTAGAACAAAGAAAAAAAAAAAAAACAAAAAAAAAAAAATAACTTAAAAATAGGAAAGTGGGAAAAATAAATATAAGAGAAACGAGGGACTTTCCTGGGGGTATAGTGATCGGTTGGAATTCGAAGATTCGGCGCGAAACTCGGATACGCCACATAGGGATGTGAATTCAATCACATATAACTATATTGATCAGAATATTATATTCCAAGTGTAAAAACGCCATCCACCAATCTAAGCTCCACTTATTTTATTTAATCTGCAAAACAAATAAAACTACGAAAACCGTAAAATACTAAAGCGCACTTTCGTAGGCAACATGATTGCATTTAGCGTATGCAATGCGCACAAAAGATAATGTGCGGCGTAGATACTCCAAATTTTTCAAACATTTTTTTATGAAATTTACACATGCAATAAAAGAGAAATAATCAAACAAAACTAATAAACATAAAGCATGGTTTTATTATATGAACAAGAACATGCCAGAAAATAAAATAAGTAAAAACAATCTTGAATTAAAAATCTTGTTTTGTTTTTTGTAATGACAGACTAAATATTAACAAAACTTAACAATGGCGTTATATAGATTAAATAGATTTCAAATGGTCATATATCTGAGGCTAGCAATTTTGGGGTTTTGTGTTACCATTGAATTTAATCAGTCACAAGATAGACAAGGTCACATGACAAGTGCGGCGGTTTTGGTATGAAACTGGCGCACTTGCAGGTATAAACCTACAAATTAGCAAACAAGAACAAGGGAAGTGCGACGCACACATAAAGATGTGCGACGTACTTTTTGGCAATAGCAGACAGATTTTTTTAAGAGTTTTTAAGAGATTTTAACACAAGAGACAACGGTAAAAGCAAACAATTCGAGAACAACTAAACAAAAAAAAAACAATAAAAAATAAATTCCCCGGCAATGGCGCAAAAAATTGATGTTGTTTTTACAAGCTTTCAAATTTATAAATAACTATAAATATGATGTTGACTAAATAACATAACATTCGGGCAATGTATAACCCTATCAAATGTATATAGTATTGGTAAAGTCCATAGTCGTTCCAAGAGATTTGTCGCCATTTCATAGAGTGTTTATCAAGGTAACAAAGCTAAATGATTTGTCACAGATCAATGAGCAAAACGCTATGTGTAAAAGTTTGTATCAAGAAACAAGCCTGTATGATCACATAACATAATAGATAGAGATCGTGCATGATTTTATATAATCAATGCATACAAGTCATATTTGACGTGGTAATCATAAATAACAAGCATATCTACGAATTGATCACATTGATCCTTTCGGCCCTAATATATATCACGTAGTGCATTAAGAATGATTTATATCAAATATGCATACATATGAATTCCTCCCAACCCAGTCGGTCAACATAAGGAAGGGTCTTAAACATCATTCTACTTGGGTTGTTTATCAATTTACCACATAATTCTCACAAGTATGATATTGATTCGCAACTCACAACTCAAAATCAACCATTACAACTAACTCTTTTGACCTATAATAGTTGCAACAATCAATCAAAGGATAAAAAGGATCCAAGTAAAGATAAATCGAATTCTATAACATTATAGTTCATACGTGATAGCAAAATCCATCAAATATATTCATGTTTCGATATTCAACATACGAAGAAACATACATCATAACATACAATAACCATTGTTCAACAAGACATACCACTATATCGACCTATAGGAATAACCCCAGGGGTGTTGTCACAGAAACCGGCAGGAAATCAAAGAAACACGGCCACAATGGTGTGTTTGGTAATGGGTTTAATATAGTAAAGGAATTAGAGATTTGATGTGAATCGTCTAATCCTTGTGGTATGATGTGTTTAGGTTTTGGAAATATGTTGTTTAGGGTCTGGAAATGGTGGTGTTTCAGTGGTGGTATGCGGTGGTAGTGGTGGTGTAAGGGGTGTTTAGATCATTGGATCCTAAGATCCTCACCACTCCTCCTTTTCTCTAAGTTGTTGTAGAGATTTTATGTGTGAGATATGAAGTTCCCTGGCATAAATGAGGGTAGTTATAGGCTAAAAATACTTAGGGAACAAGTTAGGGATGTATGTGGTCGATTTTGGAGCCAAATTCACGTATTTACTGCATCAGACTGAAAGTGTGGCGCACATTTTTATTTGTGCGCCGTACTTGGGATTTCTTGAAAGTGCACCGCACATTTTGCGAAGTGCAGCGTACTTGGAGCATTTCCAGCTTCTGGACCAAAAACCAAAGTTGTATATAATTCTTTTTTTTTTTTTTTTTATCCCGTGCGTGGCACCAGAATCGCATCAATCCGAGTTCGTATGCTCAAGTTATGGCCAAAACAGTGGACAGGTGTCGGGAAATCTTTAACTTTAGTTCTTTCTTCGTTTAAGCTTCAAATCTTTGTGTATTCTTCCGTTTTCTTCCACGACACGTACCATGAACCTATAATAGAAAATACACTCGATTAAGTATCGAATTGTTCTTATAATAAACCAAAATAGATATATAAAAGCACTGATAACTGCATATA
Organism: Tanacetum coccineum; assembly: GCA_026074375.1. Lineage (NCBI taxonomy): Eukaryota > Viridiplantae > Streptophyta > Magnoliopsida > Asterales > Asteraceae > Tanacetum > Tanacetum coccineum. The sequence continues at coordinate 3,882 of BQNB010067585.1, read as the reverse complement.
GAAATATGTATAATTTGATGCGTTATCAAGACCCCATAATGGTCTCTTAAAGAGACACAAGACATGAACGTTCTTGAAAACCAGGGGGTATGGGAAAAAAACTATGAGATCTCTAATACTATACAAGATCTAGTATATTGTTCATTAACTAAAGTATGAATCAGAAACAGTAATGAATCGACGTCGATAGTACTATTATATATGATAATGGTCATGGTAATGATTATATTTATAAATAAATGCGACTATAATCAAGGTGTTGGATCATGAAAGCATACTGCACGAGGTGCAAATGATAAATAAGTTAGCCAAAGATATAAAGTAGCAAAAGAACTAATGAAATATTGTATCTCTTTTGATGAGACATGGTTACAGGGACTTGAAGTCCGTATATAAGAATATGTAAAACTTATTGATATTGTACCGGTCTTATTTTGAAGCAAAATTATATTATGCATAAGAATAAGTAGATGGCCGCAGTTTTAATTTTCGCAAAGACTTGAAATGAATCATGAGATTAATGTTCATATGTGATGATGGATCCAATAACGTATTTTAATATTGTATAATACTGGAAATGTGACAAATTGTTAATACAAATAATGTCTAAAAACGTTATATATATTTTTTGACCTCTCAACATTTTGATAATAACAAAATGTAAAAACATTTACGATAAAATTAAACGTTTACAAATTATTAATCGTAAAATTCCATTTCTAAGATTAGTAATCACTTAAGGTATGAACAAACAAATCATTAAGCATGATTAGTGATCAAGAAAATATTTTTTCTCATCCTTATATTCTTTACAAAAGAATTTTGCGATTATATTTAATACAAAAATATTTTCTAATTAAAAGAAAAGTTTTATTAAAAACTTAAATTTGAAATTCAAATTTTTCCCCCAAACCGATGCTTCTATACTGATACAAACATTACCCTACCAAAAAGACAAAAAAGGGAACGTAGTTGCTGGCGGCCCCCTTGTATATCCGGGGCACCTCCGCGACCGCCGCCGGTGACGTTGGATTTTCATGCTATAAATACTTGGCTCCACATCCTTGCAGAAATCAGACCACTTTGCATGGAATTTTCTCACACTTCTTTTATCTCTAAAAACATTTTTCTCTCATAAATATCTTGAGCACTAACATATCTTGATCTTGTTTCAACGTGATCTAAATATCTTGATCAGCACTCAAATATTAGTAAATTCCGATAGTGTAGATCTAGTGAGTGATGGTGTAGTGATTGTGATGTGGTAGGATTGGTTCTGGCTAAGATTAGACTCGACATTTAGCTTAGTGTCGCGAAAAACGTTAAGCGACATATAAACGGTTTTCTCCGCCTAAAGGAACTTGTTGACATAGTGAAATCTCGAGTAGGATACTCCAGGGGTGGAGTATGGCGAAGAAGAGCTTCGTAGTTGAACCACTATAAATCTTGGTGTCTTGGTTTGATTGTACCTTCTCTCATGTCTTTATATTGTTGTGATTGTTATTTTCTATTAGTTTAGGGGATATTTACTTGGATTGATTTTCTATATTGTTGGTTGGTTAAACATACTACTCGAATTTAAGTATTTTGAAAGCAAAGTTTTTAAAACCAAAAACGAACCTGTAAACTATTCAACCTCCCCCTTTAGTTTCCATAATTGTATTCAGGAGCCAAGGTCACTCAAGATTTTAAAATATACTGTATTTTAAATCTTGGAGCGATCTATGGATTCCGACAACTATCTAGAGGGCAATCTATGCAAAAGGGACACCACTCTTTGAATTCTAGAAAAGTGATGTTTTATTTATTGGAAAAATAGATTGAGACTTTTGTTATATCAATAAGATTAGATCTTTGGCATGTTATTACCAACGGTGATTTTTAACCCATTCAACAAAATTCAAAAACCAAATTAGATGAGGTTATCCCTTTTGAAAAACAAAGCGATGATCTTAAAAAGAGACTCGCGAATAATAATGAAGCTAAAATGCTTATTTATAATGCTTTGCCTAGAAAAGTATATGAAAGAATTTTCATGTGTAACACGGCAAAAGAAATTTTGAAAACTTTGTTAATCATCCATCAAGGTAATAATCAGGTCAAAGATAATAAGATCGATCTTTTGGTTCAACAATATGAACAATTCGTCATTTTCGAAGACGAATCTATAGATAGTGCTTTTGCTAGATTTAATACTTATTGTTTTTTTCTAAAAAAGTCTAAAAACTCTTTGATGTAGGTTATTCTAGCAAGAAATATGTTAGACATTTATTATGGCTTACAATCTTAAATGGAGAGCAAAAGGTCACGGAATTGAAGGGTCGAAAGAGATTTAACATCACTATCTCTTGATGAACTTATCGGAACTCAAAGTTACGGAACATGAATCATCAAGAAAGTTTTCTGAAAATAGTCAATAGCAAAGTGAAAGGAAATCTATTGCTTTAAAGGTTAAGAAAGAATCTAGTGATGAAGAGTGTTTGACTTCGAAAGTGAAGATGAAGAGTACGCAATGGAGGTAAGAGACTTCAAGAAGTTCTTCAAAAGAGATGTTAGATTGTTAGACAAACCTCGGATCAATAAAAAGACATTTTAACGAAGCGAAGAAGACACAAAAACGGTAAAAAATTGATAGAAAATGCTTTAGATGCGGCGACCCGAATCATCTTATTGGAGAATATCCAAAAGACAAGAACCAAAGAGCATTTGTCGAAGGTTCTTGAAGTGATAGCGGTGAAGAAGGTATGATGGAAAGTTAATAACAAACGTGTCTAGTAGCTACAGCATCAAGTGAGATATGCTCTTGGAGTGACTTGGAACCGATGAGGGGATATACGGTTAGCGGGGATGCTCCAAAAACATGACGGAGGTACCGAAAGCTCTTCTCAAGCTACAGGCATACAATGGAAGGTAATGTTATTTATTGGTTAGCAATATTGCCGTGAGAAACATCATGGCAAAGGTGACGATTCAATGTCTCTCTCACTATAGATAATGTAGAGCATGTAGTTAACTTAAGATTAATTGTTAAGTATGGGACAAAAAGTGAAATTTAAGTGTTAGAGTAACTTTCTCTTATGAACATGATCGTGAAAATTACTAAAGGATGGTAAGGTCATAGGTAGAGGTATTAGGAAGAAAGGCTTATATGTGATGAAATTAGGAAATAAGCCCAAAGATCATATTTATCTAGCAACGATTAATGAAAATTCCACGTCGTGGCATAGGAGATTACGTTACGCAAATATGCCTCTCATTCAATCATTAGCATCTAAGGATTTAGTTAGAAACATACCTAAGCTTAAGTTTGATCAACACTTCTGTGATGCTTGCAAAATTGGAAAGCAAACTCACACTAGTCATAAGGCTAAGAATATAGTCTCAACGACTAGATGCTTAGAACTCCTTCCTATGGATCTATTTGGTCTATCCGTCGTACGGAGTTATGGAGGAAACCGCTACACCTTAGTCATAATAGATGACTACTTTAGCTATACGTGGACTAGATTCCTTAAGGACAAAACCGAAGCTTTCGATCAATTCAAAATATTTAGTAAGAAAATTCAAAACCAATTAGGATATACAATAGTGTCAATAAGAATCGACCACAGTAGGGAATTTAATAACGAGGTGCAATTTAGAGAGTTTTGTAATGCCAATGGAATTACACATAACTTCTCAGCTCCACGCACTCCTCAATTAAATGGCGTGGTTGAAAGGAAAAATAAGACACTTCAAGAAATGAGTAGGACTATGTTGAATGAGTAATCGTTACCACAAAAGTTTTGGTGTAACGCAATAGACACTTCAAAATACATTCTCAACCGAATTCTAATTAGAGCCATCTTAGGAAAAACACCCTACGAACTTTTAAGATGTAGG
>BQNB010067584.1:0-34152 GCA_026074375.1 Tanacetum coccineum | reverse complement strand
TCAGGATCAACTCATTTTCTTCATTTTCAACAATGGTAAATCCACTTTTTTTCGGTATGCAATGTACGGGGCTCACCCAAGGCCTGTCCGTGTGACTTCAAAACCTTTATGAGAGCGGCTTTCTCCTCATCTTTCAAGTCTTTAGCAAGTATGATAGGCAACGTGTCGTCACCCTCTAGAAATGCATATTCGAGATGAGGAGGTAAGTCCTTAAGTTCGACCACTGGTGGTTCATCAATGGAAGATTTTTCATTTTTCAGTTCAACAATTTTGAGTTCTTTTTGAATTTCCGATAAATAATTTCCTTGAGTGGGAGGGGGTAATGATGGATCATCATTGAGAAATGCTTCAAGAAGAAGAATGTCCCCCTCCGGGTCATAATAAAAGTGATCAACTTCCGGTAAAGTTGGTTCATCTTCAAGAGCGAGGAAAGCATCGACTTCCCCGAGAAGAAAATCACTATCCCCGAAGGGAGTGAGGGTCGGAGAAGAGGTAGAAACGATCGGGTCATAATAAGGAGTGGGATTGCCACTCGCGATCACATCGGAGAAACCGAGAACTTCTTGAGAATACTCCTCACAAGCCATATCACTGACATCGATTCGGTTAACCGAATTATCATCATAATTAAAGAAGTATCTCGAAGTTTGATCAAGATTGAATGTTACGGCTTCTTTTCCAAAACGAAGAGTTAATTCTCCTTCGTAAACGTCAATCAAAGCACGTCCGGTCTTTAAGAAGGATCTCCCAAGAATTAGGGGAACTCGGGGATCGGCATGAAAGTCTACGACTACAAAGTCGGCCAGGAATTGGAGCTTTCCTACTTTTACGGAGACATCTTCGGCGATACTGATCTGTTGGGAGATCGAACGGTCCGCAAGTTCAAGAGTCATGCAAGTCAGAGTAAGTTCCGGAAGAGAAAGTTTTTCCACACGGACAATGGCATGAGATTAATGCTAGCGCCAAGATCGGCCAAGGCTAAGCATTCATCCATTCTGGGAAGATCACAGGGTATGAGAAATTTGCCGGGGTCTCCAAGTTTTTCGGGTAACTTTTTGAGGAGGACCGCCGAACAATGCTCATTTAACGATGTTCTAGCCAATTTAAACAATTTTTCTTTGTTACTAATTAAACTCTTAAGTGTCGAAGCAAATTTAGGCATAAGAATTAAAGAATCCGCGAAGCTAAAGTCGAAATGCAAATCTTGAAAGATTTGGTAAAATTTCTCAATTTGATTGTTAGCTTTTTCGCGGATCTTTTGGTCATTAAGTCTAGACGGATATGGAATTGATGGTTTCGGGTTAGGCTTCGGAGCACTAACAGGAGTAACAACGGGCTCAGATTTTGGTACTTGAGGTTGAACTTGGACAACTGGAGGTTGGACGTCTTTGGTACTTCCTTTGTACCTCGGTTTCAACGTTCACACCACCTTAGGAAGAGAAGAAGGCGGAGGTGGAACTTGAGTCCCATTGTAAGAAACGCCACTTCGGGTAGTGATTGCTTTCAAGTCACTTCTCGGGTTAGCAACGGTGTTGCTAGGAAGAGAACCCGAGCCCGAAGTAGAGGCGGTAAATTGGTATTCAAAACTTGGTAAGCAAGTCCGTTAAATTGGTCATTTGATTTTGCATGTTTTGGGTTTGGTTTTGCATATTTCCTCATAAACCGCATCATTAGCTTTCATGTAGTTTGAAAGTCCTCCATTGGAACACACCTTGTGGGTTTTTGAGAAGCCGGAGCTGGTGAGGCCGGAGCTTGTAAGCTGGGGGTTGAAATAAACCGGGGTCGATAATTGGGCTTTAATGTAATTATTCCGCCGCGGTTTATGGTTGTAACCAGGTATTTTTGACTATTTCCTTGGTTTTGTTGAACGGGAGGAAAACCGGGAGGTCGAATTTGATTTGCAATCATCGGGGGACGGTAACCGGTATTTCCTTGGTTGTAGTTAACCGCGACGGCTTGTGAAACGTATTCTTGAATATTTCGCGATAAACATTGCCATCCTGTGCAGGCAACAATTACATAAGAATGACAACGCACCACAAGTTAACACAATGTTTTCCTTACCGCTTTTTACGTGTAGCGAGAGCTATGGGATTGTTTTTTTCTTATCGAGAATGCAAAGCTTCACCATATCTTTAAGTTATTCGGCAACAATCGGGAGAAATACTCTGGGGTAAATGCAGCGTACTCACTTTGGCAACAACCGGTTTGTTTCGTGATTTGCTCTCGATGATTCTTAGGCAATCTCGAGGCATTTTAATCAAAAACATTACCACCAACGCCACCCCCGGTCCACCCTGCGAATTCAACGAATCTTGATCATTAGAGTTCAAAGCATTGTAGAAAGTATCGAGTTGATGTAATTATGAAAATCCATGATGTGGACCCATGTGCCGAAGAAGAACGTTGAATCAGGATACCCATGCCACGAAAAAGTTTTCATCAAATCGTTGTTGAAATCTCGTGATTTAATTTCGAAGGTTTGTTGTTTTAGAGGGAGGGAAAAATTTGTTTATGAATTTTGAAACAAGATTATCCCATGTAAGAATCTATCGAGGGGGTTCTTTTTCAAGCCAAATCTGGGCGGCCCCCTCGAGGGAAAATGGGAAAAGCATAAGCTTAACCGACGTACTTGGGACGTTCGGGAACTTCATCGTAGAAGTGATCTTGTTGAAATATCGAATGTGAGCATGAGGGTCTTCTTTGTCATGTCCAAAAAATTGTTTATTTTGAACAAGAGTAAGCAAACCATGCTTAAGCTCAAAGTTGTCGGCGGTGATCTCGGGAACAACGATTGCATCCTCGTAACCCTCGGTGGGTGCTTCGAGCAATTGCGCCATAGTACGATTATCGGCCATCGTAACTACAGGAGGATCGGGAGGATTATTAATTAGTTTCTCAAGATTAAATGGTTCAACAAAAGCCGGTGGGACTTGTTGTTATTGACGGTTAGAATTACGGGATTGAGAACGAGTGCGCATGCACTAAAATATAAAAAGAAAATTTATACTAATTTTTTTTTGGTTTTTCAACAATGTATTCACAATTTATTTTAATAACGGACAATGAGATAAGACACTTAAACCTAATATTCAACTCGCTTCTCGGTAGCTTTTTAAAGAGAAAAACGCATAAAGGAGCGGAGGAGTAGGAAAGCGCGAAGCTATTATAAACCTTTCTCCTTTAGGGTCGTAGTTCGTTGGAACAACCCGCCTTATACCCCTTTTAGAGTTTGTTTATCTTTCAAAGGTGAACCGTACCTCGCGAGTGACACAAAAGGTAAGTTTTTGATCTTTTGTTCGAGAACTTATTAATGATACTTCAGTTGAAAGTATTATATTGATGGTGAATTTTATTTCTTTTTATGGACAATGTTTTTAAATTTTTGTTTTTTTTTATATATATACTAAAAAGAAATGAAAAATATTTTAGTGTTTTTTATATTTTTTTAAGAAAATTAACTTCACGAGGAAGGATCTTCGAATCACAAATTGTCAAACGAAACAACAATCGTATACAATCCTCCCCGGCAGCGACGCCAAAAATTTGACCGTTTCTGATTAACCCTTTTAAATATATATATATATATAATAAGGATAGTCAAAAATCTCAATGTAGAAAATCTGAAAGTATGATTCCCGGGTCGTTATCCCCAACGAGGAATGCAATTGAAAGTCGAGAGTCATTTTGATAATCGATGCTTGAATGGAACAAGATTATGATTGGTTTTCTAAAACTATGGGAAAATTAATGCAAACACTTAAAAACAATTAAGGGAAAACTATTTTAAACTTAAAAACGCAAAACGGGGATCCTAAAAACGCGACCTAAAAACTAACTAAGGCAAATATTAACCCTAAAAATGCAAATTTAGTTTCTAAACCTCTAAAATGACAAAAGAAAATTTTCTAAAAAGGAATTATATTTTTTTGACTTTTTAATAATTTTTTATGAATTAAAACCTATTTAATCTATTTAAAATTCTAGAAAATAACAAATTAACACCTAAAAAATCCAAAAAATGATTTTCTATCTTAGAAAAGTCTAAAATATGGTTACAAGTTCAAAGGCAGTGGTTGAGGAGGGTAGGTTAAAATATGCTTGGTATACAAAGAGGAGGTCACAGGTTCGACCCCTATGACCTCTTTTTTTACTAAACATTTTTTTAACTTATAAAATAAGCAAAAATGACAAACTTTAAAAAAGGAACTTTTTGTAAAACCTACAAATAAGCTAGAAATAAGCTAATTATGACAAAAAAACCAAACTAACTATTTAACTTATAAGCAAAACTGTTTTGGAATTTAGACTTAAAAGCAAATGAAAGGGTATAAATAAAGCTAACACAAATACTAAACTACACCTATTAAGCACTTATGAACAAAATTAAGCAAAGAAAAGGAACTGAAAATAAGCTAAAATGACAGAATCTCTTAAAAGGCTATTAACTTAGAATTCTAAACTGAAAAAGCTCATAAGCTTGAATAAGCTCTAACCTAAACTAATTAAGCTAACAAGAACTTAAACCTAACCTATTAAGTAAATCTAAGCACAAATTAAGCAATCCTAACAGCAGAAAAACTCAAATAAGCTAATAAGCAGTTAGGCCAAAACCTACTAACCAAACAGCCAAAGGGGCACTTTCTAGCTTATTTTTAAGCTAGAATGGATCCTTATGGCTTAATGACTTATATCACTACAAAGCTTATCCTATAAGCTTCAAGAATCAGCAAAGAAAAAGTATTTTTGGATAAAATCTAAGCCATCACAAAAAGGCTTATGAAAAAGTTGTTTACACTAAAATCCTATCTTTTTGGTTTTTTTTTAGTTTTTAAGGACTAAAGTGCAGGCCTAAATTTCAGCATTTTCTACTATAAGCCCTAAACTAACAAATTAAGCTAAAAACATATCAAATTTACCTAGATCTACTTGTGCTATCATTTTAGAAATACTAAAAACTACTTTAGCTTATCGAAAATTTGGACATTTTAAAATAGGCTATTTATAAGCTATAAACAAGGCTTGACAGAATTTACTTACTTTAAAACACATTGACACAATAAATTAAAACTAAATCCATTCTACTGCATTGAGATCACTAAATAAAAGCATAACAACATTCCTTAAGAAACTATTAAGCAAAATTAAATTATATGCAATTTGGACAAATTTTAGAAACACGGGTTTCTAAGATTTGAAAAGACAAATTCAAAACTAAGAGTTTTAAACTTTCAAAACCTTATTAAAACTGATTTAATCTTCCTAAAAGAAGCTTGTCAAACTTGGCATTATGCCCAAACTGTTTTCTACATCATTTTGACCATTTTGTACCTTATTGCCAAAACACCCCTTTAAAATTTGTTTTGTCATTTTTACACTACCACAAAAGTATGGAAAATATGCTCATGACTTGATAATACATTTATTAAACTACAGCTAATAAAAGGACTTATAAGCAATAATAAAGCAGGACATTTAGCAAAAAGAATAAGCCACAAACAGAATTAATTTGCACAAGAAGGATAAATAAGCAGTTTTGAAAATGAAAATTGGTCATAAGTGTACCTCAAACCCTTTGCACTCAAAACAGGGGTATTAACCCTATTTAGCTCTATAGACTACCCTGGTTTATAAATAAGCAATCTAATATAACCCCATAAGCCCTTCCTTAACTGGCTTATCTTCCAAGCTTTTGAGTGAATTTTGTTAGTGAAAAGGGACTTAAACACTTTAAACTATGTAAAAGTTTAAAGTGCTTAAGTGAAACAACTTAAATAAGTAATTAATAGCTTATAAGAGATTATGGGTTACTTTTAAAACAATGGAACATGATTAAAAAACACAGTATTTAAACATAAAACCTCAACTGTTTCATTAATTCTAAAAAACAGTTACAAGGCTTGAATTAAAATTACAATAAGCTAAAAAGTAAACTAAATAAGCTGTAAAACTAGATTAAAAACTACTTGCCTCAAGGGCTTACAACGGGTCCTATTTATATAAGAAATATCAAAGTCTTGGGTCTTCAATGTGCTAGTTATGTGAGTGAGATAGTAGGTGTGCTAGTTGTGTGAGTGAAGTCCAAAACTCATCAAAGCCATCCATTTTGAGTGTTCTCCAAGTTCTATCATCTCAACCCTTGGCTCTTTGTCTTCTTTTACAGACGAATGAAGATTAAGAGGATTGCCAAGGTGGCCTTTGGTGTTTTGTGAGGTGGGGTTGGATAGGAAAGAGACATTTTTGGGAGAAGGGTTGAAGGAAAACGATGGGTGAATAGTGGGGTAGAGCCTTTGGCGAGAATTGGTTTTGGTATGAACAGGGTAACGGGGGTTAGCCCTGTTTTTGGCAAGTTGTTGCATCGTTAGTCCTTTTGGACTAACATGTTAGTCCTTGAGGACTAACGATGTATGGTATTGTATGGGTGGTTATGGGTTAGGGGTTATGGGGTTATTATTTGGGCTTTATTGTTTGGGCGAGTGAGTAAGGTTTTGGATTTAGAAAAGGATTTATAAGTCTTAAAACTTATAAGTTTTTACATAATAAGCTTAATGGGCTGACCCGACCCATTAAATGGGTACGGGTTGGCCCATTTAAGATTTCTTCATATTCGGCTTCGTATTTGACTTGTTGACTTTGACTTTTGGTTCTTTTTCTACGCTCTTTTCATTCCGTGCTCGGTTTTGTTCGTTTTGGCTTGATTTATGTCCTTTTTGTTGATATCCGTTACCTGCACATTACAAATGCAAAACACACAAATACATTATATTTTTGGTATATTTTTTGTCTTTTAAGTACGTTTTATTAGGTCAAAGGTATGTGTATTTAAGCACATACCAGAAGTAGAAAATATTTGAGTAGAAAATGATATGAAAGTGTGTGTAAAAATTGGAAGAAAATAAGGTATTTATAAAATTTTTAAGGGGTAAAAACTTAAAAAACTAAGGATTTATTGTACATAAAACACACCAAACAAGCCCATCCAACTACTCCTTTTTCATTTCTTACCGTTATCGAACGGTTGTATTAAAAAAAAAAAGAAAAAAATAGGCAGCGACGTGGGCTGTAAAGTACGGCATGACAAACGACGAGCCGAGACCCAGTATGGTGTATGGCGCCATCGTTTGAGGTTGTTCGTCACAACCTCGAGGACAACAGCCGACGACACCGGACCCTCTAAAGAGACAAATTTCGTCTTGAATATACTTTGACCATGTAACAAAATATATAATAATTAAAATGGAAAATCATAAAGAAATCCATTCTCACAACCATTTTTCATCAAAGACTAATTTTTTCGAAGAGGGGCCAAAACACCCATATATTCGCAAGATTTGCGGATTTTTTCTGAAATGTAAAATTCGCAAGGTTTTGTGACAAAAGTAGTCCCTTGTGATTTTTTTTTGGCGAAATTGGTCCTTGCGGATTTTTTGTGAAAATGTTACTTTTGCGATATCTTTTGCAAAATTATTAGTTCTTTCTAGAGTTTTTTAGAAGTTTGATATTCTCCCTAGTTTATATGTACATGACAAGAAGTTATTTCACATAATAAAAAATTTGACCATGACAAATTTGGTCCCTGTGCGATATTTTACGAAATGGTCATTGTGCGATACTTTTTTTGCAAAATTAGTCCTTATGTAAATATTTCTAAAGTTTGATATTTTTCTTAATTTATATATATACACAACAGGAAGTCAATTTTTAGAAGAAATAAAATGGCTAATTTTGTTAGTCTCTCTTAAAGCACTCACATTGTTTACGTATGGTATGTAAAACGTGTTTAAAGAATGGATGGTTGCGTTTTTTATTTTCTAGTGTTGAACGGTAAGGACCCTCTTGGGACAACAATGACTAAAATCTCCTTTATGTTTTAATGCCGACAAATAAATGTTCGAAACACTTTAAATAACAAACGATAGCCAAAATTCGTAAAACCAGAACAACGATTCTAACGCGCTGATCGCGCGTCCAGCGTGTCACATTCGAAGTCTGTTTTTATGGATTTTACTCGTCGGCTTTCCTCTTACCCGACACATGTGGATCTTTCAATAAAGGTATGTACATGATACTTGAGCAATTGAAAATACTCGAACGTAGTTAGACTTAGTGGATGGAATAAACCAAATCATCCCGTTTTATAATAAAACGCTCAACTCCATTTCTTTATCATAACGCTCTTAGCCAAGCCCGAAACTTCTATTCTAGACCTAGTATTAACAGTACTTTCAACATAAACATCAAAACGAAAAAATTATTTATTTGACCTTAATTGGATTTATGTTGTTCCTAATTACGTAACAGGTTTAACTCCCTTATTGGTCAAACTAAGTTAAATGTCACTTTGCGTAAATGCATCATTTCCCGTTACGGGATATGCTTTACTTGATATGCAAAGCATTAGCTTGTTGGCTTCTGATGATTCGTGATCAAATACTTGTGATATTCATGGATTAAGTCGTAATAACTATTGAGTTGGATGGTAATTGAAGGTTAATTATGCTTTGATCCTTCTTACCTTTTGTACACTTAAATGTTTTACAAACTTCCACATTCCTCTCTATATATTCCTCACATTAGTTGCAAAGCCTGCCCGATCAGCAGGCTTGTTTTGTGAATATCGTCTACATAAAATTAAGTTAAATTATACATATGTGTTTAAGGTTCAATATATACTAATTATAGCATAACGCAAACTTTGTGACATGTAGTATTAAAGGAGTTATAAAATAATAATGTGATGTTTCACTTATGTTTTTAACAAATCACGTGTAAAAATAAGAGTATGTATGATATCTGTAAAAAAATGATTTGAGTCGCTACTAAGTCTAGAAGAAGTAAAACTGCTAGTTGGTTGAGTTGACTTATTTCAACCATTTGTGTAGTAACCATGAAATACTCCACAATAATGGCTTATGTTCAAAAGCATGTCTTCTAGATGTTACGCTTAATAACATTCAGATTAGTGAGACAAAACATTTCATATACTTTGAATCAAGAATTTTGAGCAAAATAATCATACTTGAATGAAATTTAAGAAGTCATTCAAGAGATGAAAACCTTGCATTATTTCTTAAAAGTACCCATAATGCCTAAAATCTTAGGCTACCAAGTGGAAGACTTTGTTTCATAAGTTTAACAAACTGAAAGACCTTTTACAACGACAATATTAACTTAACGTGATATGCTGTTTCACGACATCACCAACAACAACAATGGCCACGTAACATTGGGATAATCCTGCAACAGACTTCACCAATGATAAGGGCATAAGGCAAGAACATAGAGTGGATAAGGCATATGACGGACCAAGTAGCTTCTACCCTGGACAGAACATTTAGTGAACGTCACTCAGAAGCCGACTAACCAATTCTACCAAGCAACAAAGCCGCTGCAAGTTTTAAACAAAAATCGATATAACCAAATGCCATACTAAAAAAAACATCGATTAGAAAACAACAATATATTATTGACACACTCATGAATGGCAGGACAATATGGAGAGGCATAAGCTTAGGACTTGGCTTAACCCATAATAGAGGACAACATACAGGCATGAGCTTGCATTCTATAGGACGAACTCCAAAATAAGCACCCACATTCTTTCGTAAGATACACGACAAGATAGTGACATATATATTACCTAAACCCTTTAACCAACAACTATGTCTAATTCATTAATTAACTGAAAGTGGACTTTAACATGGCAATTAATATGCATATACGTTTGCGCGAGGAAGTATAAACTTAACCCTTACACAAATTACTTAGTAAATAACAACGTTGGCTCAATTTCTATATAGAAATATCAACACCTTATTATAAGTCTGATGAACTTAAATTATAAGTATGGACACGATATCTCCCAACCGAGAAGCTTATTAGCAAAGTAATGAAACTGGTCAAACGTTAAATATTTACAAAACCAAAACAATTGGGGAAATAATGTTGTTGGTGGCTCAGTCCATCCCAACTCATTAGACCCACACACCGAACAATTGTTAACCCATTTAGTTGCTTTGGCTGTCGATTAGCTCTAAAGAATAAGTTAGAAGTCCTTAAAAAGTCTCAGAGCAAAACAAATGAATATGAAGTTACCTTACCACTGATATGCTACCTAGGTGTGTCGGTTTGAACACCATTGCACCATAATTTCAAATAAGATCTACATATTTCGCACCATGTGCCACATTAAACATGAGAAAGTGTAAACATGCTGCAAAATTGATTATCTAACTTTCAGGCCTATACAATTATGAAAATCAATATAAAATCCAGGTTTGTTTAGTCATGTGTGGTCATTGATAATGGTATTGTCGTATTCTTAAATTTTCATTTGACATTCTAGAAAATTTATATAAACATCTTAGTGCTCAGGCACACATCTTTCATACAACACTCTTTAATATTTAGGTAATCTATTTCTATTTTAATGCCATACAAAAGGAAAGGGAGGACATACAACTACCTAATAGTCTACAAAATCTAAAAGTATATAGCTGAGCGACGCGAGTTAAATAATTATCGCTTTACATTCTACCATGACAAAGTCTATTACTAAAAAAATATAAACTTTTGTCTGCATCTTTGAATTTCTGGACATGTTATCGTAACTAAACATGTGTAATAATGATTCCATGATATGATATGTGTTCTATTGGAGTAGTTGCCTTAAATTACATTCTTAAACATCCAAATGATTACAATGCATAATTGTACTCGTCTTTTACTAAAAGATAAAGACTTTGCATAATATGTCTATATACATTCACACACAATAATACAAACATAATATGTTTATAAAATACACATTACCCTTCTAGATTACCAGGGTTCATTAACATCAGAACTATTGTCTTTAAGCACGGAGTATTAGTTATTTAGTTAGTTCTTTTCATATATTTCATGGTTGAATGGTTGAAACATAAAAGCTACTCGTCTTGATTTGTTACCTAACCCCGTATGACCCGCCTATTTTGTGACTTTAGAACAATTTTTAGGATTTGCTTACAAAAACTATAAGGATAAATTTAGCTAACTTGATATGCCAAAACTCATACTCATAATCCAAGCTGATTTACAGCTTCATCACATTGATCACATATGCCAAGATTATTAACATTATTTGACAACGAAGACCCTGAGATGGCATAAATGAATCACTGTAAAAGCTTTTCTTTTATCCCTCTTCACCATTGTCTCTGCAGATGGCATTGAACTAAGCTGGCAGGGTTTTGTAAATTGTGTTAACTTCAGCAAGTTTGTGGGCACAAGCGACAATAACGCAACCTGTTATGAAATATCAGATGACACAAACACCAAATTATATATTTCCACATTTTTACACTCAACGCAAAGTGTAAGTAATGATTTTATAAATAACCTAAATGAGAGGGATCATCATACGCAATATCAAACAAACGTTCCCGTCCATGTAAGCACAATAAATGTGTCTTGTCCACAAGTTCAGCGCCGCTACTTGTGACAAAAAGAAAGAGCTTTTAAGAGCAAATACAGTTTATGCATGAGAATACTTTTTAATTTAATAACTGTATTCTGCAATGAACCTTTTCTTTGGCAGAAGCTCAAGGAACAATCTTCCGATTAACAGTACCATTTGCTTCCTCAATCTTTTCTCCTATAGTATACCAAAAGGTTAATTTAATGCAACGTATAACAACCCGTAATTTTCAACAATGTAATTATCCATCTATTAAATTAGGATCGCACTGATTGTAATATCCATCTATTATAAATATATCACCTTCTTACAAGGAAATTTTTTGCTTTATCTCATAATGCAACGTAACTTGCATCTCTAAAGTAAACGAGCTCACGCAACCTCTACCAATGCCATCTCTATCTATGTTTATATCATGCAAACATCATAATATGTCAAGTCAATGATCTATTATCCATTTTAACATATACGTTATCTATTTAATGTAGTTTTCATGACGTTATTACCAAATGAACATTATCCGTTAATGTTTAGGTCAAAACCCTAATTATATGTAAAATTTACATATAAAATGAATGTACAAGCAAACAAAGAAAGTGTACAAGTAATCTATGCATAAAAATTCAAATATGAATTCCCTCCAAAATAATGTACAAGCCCTTTAATGCACAATGTACAAGTAAGTAATGCATGAATTCAAAATAAGCATTTTCCCACCATTTTTCCTAAGAACTTTGTACAAGCCACTTAAGCACAAGTTACAAGCTCTCAATGCACATCATTTAAACAACATTTCCCTCCTTTTTACAACAATGTACACGTTCTTAAACCCAAAAACCCTAACTCGAACTAGAATTGAACCCGCGCCCTCTATTTCTCCATTTCTACCCATTAAAAATAACTTGCACCCGACCACCTCCAATGAATCAACCCTATATGTCTCCACGCTGCTTACATGCACCTCTTTCTTTCATTGGCCACAAAGACGCCTCATCACACTTCCTGTTTGCTCACTCTTAGCCGCGGCCACATGCACCCCTCAAAAACCTTTCCACCATTCAAACCTACTCTTCTAGCCCACCATACTCACCATCCTAGCCCTCCTTAGTCACTTCACTAGCCTAGGACACTAAGCAAACCCAAACTTAGGCTCCAAGGGGATTTCGACCCTATAAAAGGGACGCACCCTTCATTCTTCAACTCACACCTCTCAAACTCATCTCAAACATCAATGGAGTCTTAAGATCAACCAAGAAGGATCAAAGAGAGTCCACAAGACCAGGAGTAAATTCAAGAAGCCAAGAAAAGAAGCCTCGAAGTCGTTATTTTAGGCGTGCGAACCAAAATCACCATTTTTGATCCCATTTTCAAAGTTGTAAGCTCTAATTCTCGTTCTATAAGCTAATTTCTGTTTTGAATCCTTAAATAAGTTCCTAATGATCATATCTAAACTCTTATTAAGAAGCTTGAGCTCAAAACCCACGCGTTTTAAATTTCTAAACCAAACGTGCCTTAGTGAAACCCTAATTAATCGTTTTCTTAAATTCTATAAGCTAATCTCACAAGCTGTTGTTATAAGTTATTCCTATAAGCTTATTAGTCATTTCTATAAACATTTTATCAAGCCTTAAAAGCTTTAACCCATTGGATTAATTTTTATAAACCAAACGACATGTTTTATGTTTTTAAACTCGTAAAGCTATAAGCTCGTAAAAGCTATTATTCCTAAACTTATTTTAGCTTATTATGATAAGCTATAACCTGCAAATATCATTTGGAATCCTAAAATAAGCTTGCATGGATTTTGGACTTGATTTGTAAATTATTTCCATGCAAGGGGTATATATTGTAACTTTCTGAAATTAATAATTAGAGGGGCTGAAAATGTCATTATTCTAAAGTTATAACTATAAGGACCTATTTTGCCAGGTTGTAAAGTTAAAGGTTTAATATATATATACTTTTTATATAAGGACTAAACTTGTAAAAGTTTATAAACCAAGGGTATATATTGTTATTTTTGTATTCTTAAAAACATAAAATATAATATTTTTATTATATTGTATTTGAAAATATTATTCAATTATTATAAAACTCGATTTATTTAAAACACGACCAGTCTTGTTATTAATCATAAATCGACGCATTATTTCGTTATATATTTAACATAATTTATCATCAACTAGCTTTTGAAGAAACTTAAAATCTTATCGTATCACGATACTAGGGAATTTCATATGAAGGGTTTCATTTGAGTTTTTGTTTTGACGAGTTTGCTGGGTTTACGATTTAAAGTGCCCTGGCTCCTCAAACGATACTACATGGCCTCTGGATTATGATAGCCCGAACAACGATACAATATTTCCATAATTTAATAAATCAAAGATATACGTTAAACTTTATGAAGTTTTGAAACATAAACTATCACACTAAGACTTGACTTTTCACTTTAAGGTTGCGTGACAATGCCGTTAACTTTCACAGGATAAACTTGTGCTATCAATCAGATATTCCATATATGTTAGGTGAGTTCATAGACTCTCAATTTTTAATCTTTATTTCATAAACCGTGAAGAGGATACATTCTATAAACCTGAATACAATGTATTTCTAAATGTATTGCTATCCTGATATATTGTTGCATATGTTGTCTAAGTCCCTTTATGCATAAGACTCTACCAATCATGGACCATTAATCACTTGCAAGTGAACGCGAATTATTGTGAATAGGCCTATTGGGATTGACGAATCCCGTTTGTGTTAGCCGGATAGGTAACCAAACACACTATATTTGAAACTTATAGGTATATGGCAATTACCTACATGGGGGGCCATTATCTTTATATATATCATTATTGATATATTCACTAGTCTGTTTGTAGTGCCATGAGCTTAGAGCACTTTAATACTGTTTTCCAGAATAATTGTACTCATTGTTAATTATTACTACTTATGGGTGTTTATTAAAAAGTAACCCTACTTTTGATGATCTTGTATTCACACTATTTATTATAAACCTATGAATTTCACTCAACCATTGTGTTGACCTTTTTAGCATGTTTATCTCATTGTTACTGAAAATTCTTATGGTACGGCTTTCGTGACTCGACTTGATGATGGTAATGTTTATCATTCAAACTTTATGTTTTCATATAGATTTTGGGACCTCTGTTTGTAAAAACTCTGATGAAATAATGAATGATAACTTATCTTTTAAAAACGTCTCTTTCAAGTCGTTTTCTATGATTATGACTGTTGTACTATGAAATAATACCCCAGATTAGCTTCCGCTGCTATATGTCAAAAATGGGGGTGTTATAGATTGGTATCAAGAGCCTTGGTTATAAAGAACAAGGTTAAAACCTTAACTATAACTACTTTTCTTTTTCTCAATCCGTTAAAGTCATCGTGTTGCCACTTACATTCTCCTAAATAGTATGTAAAGTACATAACCGTCCTTACTATTATATAAATAACTTATGTTATTTACTACTGGGTTGTTAACAAAGTGATGTCTTCTCCCAACCATGCTACTTCTAATATTGAGGATGCTTTTTCCTCCAACTTTCCGGACTTTATCCCGAATTCCCCGGACTATGTCCCAACTTCACCAGGAAAAACTTATTCTAGCTCTTCAAATAACTCATTTGGTGTAGTTCCAATAGCTTCACCAACTCTTTCACTTTTTCATGATGACCCCTATATGAAGGTCATGCATGCATACTATGCTAAGTATACCTATTCCACCACACTATTTTGTTGCCTCACATCCACAATGTTATTCTCTAATGTTTAATCCTCAAAGAATTCTTTCTTCTGGAGGAGGAATTATTGTCACCTAGAAACTAAGCCCTTAACTAATCATTCACCTATTCTTATGCCCTACCTCAAGAATTTGGATGGGTGGAAAGCTTCGTATAAGGGACAAGTCTGGAACGTAAGAGGAGCATTATTGAGGGAAATTTTAAATCACCTTGGTATGAACTCTCACTCTTGACGCATTGAACACATAAGAAGACAAAGTTAGAATGTTAGTGGATAAAGGTTTCGGGTGTCATTATAACAAAGATTTTGACAATCTGAAGAAAGCTGAACTCCACCAAGCTCTTGCTCAAATTACTAAACTTCAAAAGAAGCAAATGGGAAATAATCACAAGATTTCTCTGGCCCGCTTCAAGATTACTGATCTAGAACAAATCATCGAAGAAATCCAAGTCCGTCACCAAGCAGACAAGGAGAGTCTTCTGAATGCAATTTATGAACTCAGGAACAATCAAGAAGGACCATCAGACTATTATATTAGATCCTAGTTATAGCTTATGTTAGAACCTAGCCACGGGATTTGTGGTATATAAAAAACTTGTCAAATCTTGATATGTTACAGTACAATGCAAGATGTTTTATGATATAATAACAATGGCAATCCCGTTATACCTTGTTGTTTCATAATACCGATAAATCCATCCTAAAACAACTTCACTTATATCATCATCTCCGTCTCCATCGTTATACCATGATTTCTAAATAAATCATAGATACTTATTTGATATGAATTATCTATGATTTTAATATCATTATTATTAAAAATGCTTAAAGTTTAAAAACAAGCATTGCATTTTAAGACTTGTGATATCATTATTATTACGTGTTATCTTATGTTGATAGAATGCCTCCCAAAAGGATGTCAACATCTAAAGCACCAACCATGACTCAGGCTGCCATCAGGAAACTAGTTGCTGACAGTGTTACCACAACTCTAGAAACACAAGCCGCTAACATGGCAAATACTGATAATACCACCAGACCAAGAGAAGCTCCTGTGGCAAGACATTGTAGCTACAAAGAGTTCATGAGCTGCCAACCTATCAAACTTTAAAGGTACAGAAGGCGTATTGGTTCTCATCCGACTGGTTTGAAGAACTGGATCAGTTGTTTTTCCAGTAGCAATCTGTAACGAAGATACAAGGTGAAGTTTGCTACTGGTACTTTAACTGAAGAAGCTTTATCTTGGTGGAATTCTTTTTCCCAACCTATTGGGATAGAAGAAGCTTACAAGATTACCTGGGTTGAATTCAAAAAGCTGTTGATAAAGAAATACTGTCCCCGAACTGAAGTCCAGAAGATGGAAGACGAATTTTACCATCTGACTTTAAAGGGGAATGATTCATGGCATATGTGAGAGATTCCAGGGGAGATGGCAACCCTGTGTCCCACTTTGGAGTTTCTTGGTAGTGCTAGATTATTGAGAAAATGGATAGAAGTTCTCATCGGGGGATTGCCTCGAAGTTTCAGGGAATGTTACCCCTCTAACCTCAATAACTCCTCCATAGAGGAAGCCATTAACATAGCACAGAGGCTAAAATGGATCAGGTAACAAAACATACTCCGGTGCAAGTATCAAGTGATCACAATGAAAGTTTTGACGACAGAGAACTTTCAATAACAACAAACTACTGTATCACCAAACACCAAACAACCGCTACAATAATCACACCCACAACAAACCGATGACAGGAAACCTTCAGGGCTTATGCATGCAACCCCATTGTCAAATAATGGATTCTACTGGAAACCGTTCCCATGTGTAATAATGACTCTGCATCACACATGACTTGCTATGTTAAGTGTAATATTTGCAAAAGGTGGGCCATCTGACTAAGACTGCAGAAAAAAAGGGCCTCGCCATATGGAAGTAATCTGCTACAGTGACTAGTTACTTGCCATCCTGTGGAGGAGAAAGCGGCATTATGAAAATTAGTTGCGAAAGACCACCAACTAAATCAATGCCCTGGGGAAGAGTCCTACATGCTTGGTTAGACTGCTCATCAAATCCCGTAACGTAGTCAGGGTTTGTTCCATTCTAAACCCAAAATATAGTTAGAGTATTATTTGATTCTAGAGCGATAAAAGCTTCGTATCCATATCCTTGCCTCTAAGCCTATAAATATTCAACCCTTTACAATAGATACCTTTTTTTACGATATCCGAATGGTGACGGAAACTTTAGTAAGCACAAAACACCGTTATTCAGGGTGCAATCCTGGACCTTGTTTTAAACCAACCCTTCTAAAATTGATCTTATGCCGATCAAACTCGTAGTTTCGGACGTAGTCCAGTGGTATGGATTGGTTATCAAGTATCATACAAGGTCATCTGTGACGAGAAAGTCGTTTCCGCATTCCCATTCGACGGTGTGTGAAACCACTTGTATCATTTGAGGTGACCGAGTAAAAACCCTGACTAAATCTCATATCCTGATAAAACCGAAAGGTATATATCCAGGGGATGTCAAGTTTTCGTAGCCCAAATAATGG
This sequence comes from Tanacetum coccineum, assembly GCA_026074375.1. Taxonomy (NCBI): domain Eukaryota; kingdom Viridiplantae; phylum Streptophyta; class Magnoliopsida; order Asterales; family Asteraceae; genus Tanacetum; species Tanacetum coccineum. The sequence goes on along the minus strand of BQNB010067584.1, from coordinate 16,380 downwards.
AAAAGAAGTCGGACGAGAAATGACTAGAAGACATACCAGTAGTCAGAGAATTCCCAAAAGTTTTTCTTAAAAGATCTACCTAGCCTTCCTCCCTGTTCGTCAAGTAGAATTTCAAATCGATTTTTATTCTAGGAAGCGACAACTTGTCCAGTGCACCTTATAGATTAGCTCCTTCAGAAATGCAGGAACTATCTAACCAACTTCAAGAGTTGGCAGACCGAGGCTTTATTTGACCAAGTACTTCACCTTGGGGAGCTCCTGTCTTATTTGTAAAAAAGAAAGACGGATCTTTTAGAATGTGTATTAATTACCGGGAGTTGAATAAACTTACCGTAAAGAACTGTTACCCATTACCCACGGAATTGATGATTATTTGACATACCTTAAGTTCGAGTGTCTACTCGAAGATTGACTTAAGATCAGGCTATCATCAACTGAGAGTCAGGGATGAAGATATTCCCAAGACTGCTTTCAGAACAAGATACGGACACTACGAATTTCAAGTGATGCCATTTGGTTTAACTAATGCACCTGCTGTATTCATGGATCTCATGAACCGTGTGTGCAACCATACTTGGATAAATTTGTAATAGTGTTTATCGATGATATTCTTATCTACTCTTCGTAACAAAGAGAAGTTGCGCGAATCATTTGTGAATAATACTAGTATTACTCAAGAAGAGAAGTTGTATTGCCAAGTTCTCCAAGTGTGATTTTTAGATTCATATCGTGCAATTTCTTGGACACTTAATTGATAGTCAAGGACTTCATGTTGACCCCGCCAAGATTGAAGCAGTTAAGAATTGGGCATCTCCTACTACACCCACAGAAATACGTCAATTCTTAGGACTTGCCGGCTATTATCGGAGATTTATCAAAGATTTTTCGAAGATTGACAAAGGGTCTTTGACTGAATTAACATAGAAATACCAAGAAGTATTTCTGGGCGAAGTCAAGTTTCGGCTTTCCAATGCTAAAACAGAAGATTTGTGAGCTCCAATCTTAGCATTCCAGAGGAAACGACGATTTTGTTGTTTACTGTGATTGCATCCCATTCAAGGTCTGGGAGCTTAGTGGTTATTTGCAAAGAGAGAAAGTTATTGCATATTGCATTCCTGCCGGACTTAAGCCTCATGAAGAAAAACTATATCCACTCATGATCTCGAATTAGGAAGTACGTTGTGTTTGCTCTTATAAATCTGGAGACCACTATCTCTATGGCACAAAGGTACGGTGTTTCAACGATTCAAAAAGTCTTCAAAATATTCTTAATAAAAAAGAATGAACTTGAGAACACGTCGTTGGTTAGAATCTACTCGCGATTACGATTGTGAGATTGTTATCAACCCTGGAAGCGTAAATGTTGTTGCAGTTGCCCTTAGCTCGAAAAGATACAAATCAAACCACTTCGAGTTAGATCATTAGTCATGACCATTCATCCAAATTTACCATCACAAATTCTCAAAACTCAAACCGAAGCACTTAAGGAAGAAAACATCAAGGCTGAGAACTTACGAGGAATGGATAAAGCATTTGAAATACGTCCTGATGGAACTCGTTGTATTAAGGAACCGAAAGCTGGTTACCACTCTTGGTTATCTGTGAGACCTTGATCATGCTTCGAGTCCCATAAATATGATTTTCCCATTCACCGGGTTTCTGACAAGATGTATCAGTTTCTTAAGAAACTTTATTGGTGGCCTAAACTTGAAGGCAATCCATCGCTGAATATGTTTGCGAATTTTTGACATGTTCATAGAGTTAAAGCAGAATGTAAAAAGCCATCCGGCTTACTGGTACAACCAGAGATTCCTATGTGGAAGTGGGAGGAGTTAACAATGGATATTATCCACAAAACTTCTAAAACATCAAAACGGACATGACAAATCTGGGTCATTGTCGAACGTAATACTAAATCCGCACATTTTATCCTACCCGAAGAGACACTATAGTTATGGAAAAACCCTTACAAGGTTATACATAAGAGAAATAGTCTCCCGGCATGGTTTCTTCCCTCTATTAAGTGCCTAATATCTATCATCTAGGATTGTGACAGTCATTCACATCCAGATTTGGAAATCTTTACAAAGTGCTTTGGGTACTCAATCTCTCGAACATGAGTAACTGGATATCATCCTGAACGATAGGACAAAGTAAAAGGACATTCAAACACTCGATACATGCTTCGATCGTGTTATAGATTTTAGAAAAGGATGGGAAAGTACACTTACCATTGGTATGAATTCTACATACAATAACAGTTACATGCCAGTATCAAGCAGCACCATTTGATGGCACTGTTATGTCGAAAGTGCAGGATCACCTGTTTTATGGGCCAAAGTTGGAGATGATTAACTTACAAGACGTGCAAAAATAATCCATGAAACCCAATTGAAAAAGTATTAGTACAAATTCGACAAACGCTTGAAAGCTGCAAGATTACCGAACAGAGAAGTTATGCCAATATAAGACGAAAGCCTTTAGAATTTCAAGTGGAGATGTTGTCTATGTGAAAGTTTCTCCTTGTAAAGGTATCATTCGTTTTGAAAAACGAGTAAAGCTTAACCCCCGGTACTTATGGAACATTCAAATCCTTGAACGGATTGGCCCCTAGTGGCATAAAAAACTAGAGCTTCCTGAAGAGCCTTAGTAATGTCCTACAATACTTTCCAATTTCTAATTAAAAAGAAATGCTTATCTGACGAATCCCTTGTCATTCTAATGATAGAGCTTCGACGTGATGACCAACTCAACTTTGTAGAGAACCAGGTGGAGTGATGGATCGAGAAGCCATAAGCAAACTGATACAAAGTCGTATTTCCTATAATCAAAGTAAGATTGGGTACTCTAAAAGACGGACCATAATGTACATGGGAACGAGACAGATCAAATTTGTGCCAATTATCCTCATTGTTTTCAAACATCACTTCGGATCCAATCTAAATATCAAGGACAGATTTCTTTTAAGGGAGGGAGACTATAACAACCTGCAATTTTCTTCAATGTAATTATCCATCTATTAAATTAGATGCACTGTAATATCCATCTATTATAAATATATCACCTTCTTACAAGGAAAATTTTTGCTTTATCTCATAATGCAACGTAACTTGCATCTCTAAAGTAAACGAGCTCACGCAACCTCTACCAATGCCATCTCTATCTATGTTTATATCATACAAACATCATAATATGTCAAGTCAATGATCTATTATCCATTTTAACATATACGTTATCTATTTAACATAGTTTTCATGACGTTATTACCAAATGAACATTATCCGTTAATGTTTAAGTCAAAACCCTAATTATATGTAAAATTTACATATAAAATGAATGTACAAGCAAACAAAAGCAATGTGTACAAAGTAATCAATGCATAAAATATTCAAGTAGAATTCCTCTAATTAATGTACAATCCCTTTAATGCACATGTACAAGTAATGCTATGATTGAAACAAGCATTTTCCCACCATTTTTCCTAAGAACTTCATACAAGCCACTTAAGCACAAGTTACAAGCTCTCAATGTACATCATTTAAACAACAATTTCCTTCCTTTTTACAACAATGTACACGTTCTTAAACCCTAAAACCCTAATCCGAACTTGAATTGAACCCGCGCCTTTTTTCTCCCATTTCTACCCATTTTAAAACTAACCTTGCACCCTACCACCTCCATGACATCACCCTTATGTCTCCAAGCTGCTTACAAGCACCTCTACTCCTTCTCTTGGCCACCAAGAAGCCTCATCACCTCCTTGTTGCTCACTCTTAGCCGCGGCCACATGCACCCCTAAAAAACCTTTCCACCATTCAAACCTACTCTTCTAGCCCACCATACTCACCATCCTAGCCCTCCTTAGTCACTTCACTAGCCTAGGACACTAAGCAAACCCAAACTTAGGCTCCAAGGGGATTTCGACCCTATAAAAGGGACGCACCCTTCATTCTTCAACTAATACCTTCAAATCATCCTCAATCATTAATGGAGTCTTAAGATATCAAATAAGGATCAAACAGAAGCCACAAGACTAGGGTAAAGTCCAAGAGGCCTTATGAAAAGAAGCCCCAAGCGTTATTTTAGGCGTGCGAACCAAATCACCATTTTCTATCCATTTTCAAAGTTTTAGCTCTAATTCTCCGTTCTAAAGCTAAATTTCTGGTTTTAATCATTAAATAAGTTAGAATGATCATATACTAACGTCTTGGTTAAGATCTGAGCTCAAATCCCCGCGTTATAAATTTCTAAACAAGCGTGCCCTTTAATGAAACCCTAATTAATCGTTTCTTAAATTTCTATAGCTAATCTCATAAGATGTTTGTTATAGTTTTTCCTATAAGCTTATTTGTCCAGGTTCTATAAACTTTTTTATCAAGCCTTTAAGCTTTAACCTTTGGATTCATTTTTTATAAACCAAAAGACATGTTTTATGTTTTTTAACTCGTAAGATATAAGCGGTAAAAGTTTTTCATTCCTAAACTTATTTTAGCTTATTATGATAAGTCTATAACTACAAATAGTCTTTTGGAATCCCTAAAATTAAGCTTGCCATGGAATTTTGGACTTGATTTGTATAATTATTTCCATGCTTGGTGGTATTATATTGTAACTTCTGAAATAAATAAATAGAGGGTGCTGAAATTGTTTATTTATTCTAAAGTTAATAACTATATAGGACACTATTTTGCCAGGTTGTAAATTTAATGGTTTAATATATATATATATATATATATATATTTATTATATATATTAAGATATTATAATATATATATTTATATATATTAATATAATTTATATATATATACTATATATAATAAATTTTTTATTATATATATATCTATACTACTTTTTTTTGTAAAGGACTAAACTTGTAAAGTTTATTCAAACCCAATGGTATGTAGTTATTGGTTATTTTTGTATTCTTTAAAAATCATAAAATATATTTTTTATATAATTATAAAAATAAATATTATATTATAAAACTGGATTTTATTAAAACCCGAACAAGTTATCGCTATGAAATCATAAATAGACGCATTATTTCGTCTTTCATATTTAACGTAATTTATCATTAACTAGCTTTTGAAGAAACTTAAAATCTTATCGTATCACGTTACTAGGGAATTTCATATAAAGGGTTTCACTTGAGTTTTTTGTTTGCGAGTTTGGCTGGGTTTACGATTTAAGTGTCTTGGCTCCTTAAACGGATACTATATGGCTTGGTTATGATTCTTACCGAACAGCGATACAATATTTCCATAATTTAATAAATCAAAGATATACGTTAAACTTTATGAAGTTTTGAAACATAAACTATCACACTAAGGCTTGACATATCACTTCAAGTTGCGTGACAAAGCCGTTACTTTCACTTGATATACTTTTGCCATCAATCAGATTTCCCTATATGTTAAGGGAGTTCATTAGCCATCACTTTTAAATCTTTCTGGTTCATAAACCCGTAGAGGGGGTTACTTGCTATAAACCATGATCTACAAGTATTTTCTAATGTATGGTTATCCTGATATATTATTGATTGTTGTTAAGTACCTTTATGCCAAAGACCTACACATTCATGGACCATTCAGTCACTTACGAGATGAATGCGATTTTGTGTATAGGGGCCTTGGGATTGACGAATCCCGTTTTTGTGTTTATGCGGATTGGTAACAACGCACTATATTTGAAACTTATAGGTATACTAGCAATTACCTACACGGGGGGCCATTATCTTTTATATATATTCCATTAATTGATATATACAACTAGTCAGTTTGAGTGCCACAAGCTTTGACGCATAATATGTTTTCCATTCAATAATTGTACTAATTGGAATTATGTCACTTATTCGGTGTATAACAAGTAACCCATCTTTATGTTGACTTGTATTCACACTATTTATTATAAACCTATGAATTTCACTTAACCATTGTGTTGACCTTTTTAGCATGTTTATCTCAGGTAACTAAACATCTTATGGCACGGAGTGGCACGGACTTGAAGATGGCTAAACGGTTATCATTCAAACTTTATGTTTTCATGTAGATTTTGGACCTCTGTTTGTAAAATTCTGATGAATAATGAATGATAACTTATCTTTTTAAAAGCGTCTCTTTCACTTCATTTTCTTATGATTATGACTGTGGTTACTTGAAAATAATACCCAGATAGCTTCCGTGTTATTTGTCAAAAATAGGGGTGTTATACAACGGGAAAAAGTTAATTCTAAAAGATTGATGCAACAGTTACTTCTAAAATGTGGCGCCCTTACTTGACACACTTAACATTCTTTCAAAAGCCCAGACTTTACATTGGACAGTACAATTAAATGCGAGATACAATATATAAAACCAATGACAATTAATACAACCAATGTATAAGTAAAAGGTAATGTACCTTCTTTCTGCAGTTATTCTAAATGATTATGGAATTCTTCTTATTTCTTAAATCGATAGGTTTTATCATCCAACTACAACCCAATTCCACCCTGCTCATTACTCCTTGGAAATTTCTCCTCAATGTTTTGCATCTGTGCAACATTTTGTAAAACTTTTTATCGTTCTCCTTATGTTCCACACATTGTTCTTGTGCCGGTTTGCTTTATTCTCAATTGTTCTTTTATGTTTCCTTTGCTCTTCTCAGCTGCAAAATTATACAATAAAAAGATTAATAGTATCCTACATTAAAAGGGTAAATCATATAAAGTAGCAAAGACTTTTTTAGTTTGGGATAATTTAGGGTCAAACAACAACAATGTATGTTTAGCATTTAGGTAGCAAAATATGAGTTTATAATCATGGCCCTTTTTAGCTAATATACTCTGCAATTTGTCCACCGACTATGGCATTGAGTATTGCACCCACATTCGATAAAGAACCAAACATCTAAAACTGAAACACAAACACATCAAATCAGTCCCAACTTCACAAAAACAAAAAAAAAAACCAATTAAAATAATCAAAATAGCATTGTCAAAGAAACTGGCTATGAACTATTTACCTCTAGTGACTGTAAGTTTCTAATCTCGAACGAATTATCTGTTTGTGTAGGTTGAGAATACCCAACTGTTTATATAAAAATTCATCCCATTTTAAAATCTTAAATACCAGAAAACAACACAAATTTACAATCTGATCAAAATTAAAAAAACTCAAAAGATTAACACAAAGAGATTGTAGTTTTAATTAAAATAAGATTCAATCAAATTTAAAATCAAACAAACCTGGCTAAAGATTGTAGATCCAATCTATCTTCATAACCCTAATTTCAATCATCTTATGGTGGTGGTGTTAAATTAGAAATCGTTGGTAATGAAGCCATTGAACTTCATTAGAATTTATACCTCCCATCATTGCATGATAGTGCCCAGATAGATATGTGTTTCTGTATTACTTTAATCACAGTGTTACCTCTTCTTTTGATTATGTGTGGTGTGCTCATGCGTTTTTGTTGTTGTTTGAATAGGATAATTGCTCATAAATCATGTCCGAGTTCGTAGGGATTGATGATATGATTTGCTTTTTAAAGTCTGCAGCGTTATTTTTGGAACAAATATACATTTCTGTTTTGAATTCAAATTATACAGGGGAATTTCATATATACTCAATAGAGAAAAGTTCAACATAGACCCATAATTTAGGCCTTCCATTTTTTATTAAATTAAATAAAACATACTTTCCACTTCTTTTTTAAAAATTAAATATCTCACAAACCGTTAATCGTTACGCAATACGAAACATACCATCGCGACGAGAATTAAATCATCTTTCTATAGAGGGGCACTTTGATATACTTTCGACGAACTTTTTTTCAATTTTTTTTTCAGTCACGTCTGAAAAAATCACATATGATTTGTATAACAAATCACATGTGATTTTATTAAATCACGTGATTCTGATACAAATCATATGTGATTTTTTCATACGTGACTAAAAAAACTTAAAAAAAAGTTCGCGAGTATATTAAGTAACCCTCTATGAAGATGATTTAATTCTCGTCGCGATGGTGTATTTTTTGTCGTTTGACGATTTATTGTTTGCAAAATATTTTATTTTTAAAAAATAGGTGGAAAGTGAGATTTTTTTAATTTAATAAAAAAATGAGTTGCTATTATTGGTCCATTAGATCTTTGATAAATGTTGGATCTACATTAATCTCATCTCCAAAAGTTCAAAAATTACATATTTCTCCAAAACACAAGTTTTCAATGCATGTGTACAATGCTCTTAAAGCATGTTTTGGCGATATATGTAATTATTGAAGTTTCCTTGGGGATATATGTAAATGCCCCAATTACATAATCAGATGCCAGTTTTGATTTGCCAAAAATTTTCCATTTATTATGTATTTCGTTTTTAAAAACTTGCACATACTTTACATTGTGGTCTAATGGTAGACGCAATTAATGTGGGTGCCTAGACCAGGGTTTGAATCTTGCAAATGACTTTTTAGCATCAATTTATTTCTAGGATTTCACTAATGCATACGTGGCGAAATTAATGCACACATAGATACATAAATGTCTACGTGTCATTCGTATATGCATAGGTGGCATAATTAGTTGCCTAGGTGGGTTATGAAATGCATATGTGGCATAACTAGTTGCATAGGTGACAATCCTGGAATGATGATGTGGTGGGAATGTTGCATGAGGTGGCATTGTTTAATCTTGTTATATATAATGTAAGATATCACCTACATCTCACTTCTCACTTAAACATCATCTAGTCATTTGTTAATCTCCAATTATTATCACCTCCCACGCAATCTAAACATTCCATCCACTTTCCTAAATACAGTCCCTAATTATTATTCTTAAACTCTTTTCTTCATTAATGACAATATGATTAAACCACATAATCAATCCTTTGTTTATCTTCATCTTTATCATCATCTTCCTCAAACTTTAAATCCTTCAACCCTTTCACTAATTAAACCTTCCCATTAAAATATATAAAAGATAAAATATATATGAGAAAAATATGTGTCAAGAGTTGTTTAAAATGAAGGAATAATGTTGGTGTTTATAGGCAACCTTTTGAAATTCAAATATGTCCTAGGGGAACCAAACCTGCGACTCATGGATCCCCCATCTCCTGGATCCGTCTAGTGCCTTTGGTGGATCTGTGGGTGGAGCTAGGACAATATTTATCATTTTGTAATTAACCTCAAATCTATATAAAATATTGTTTTGTACTTATTAAAACTAGTTTAATGGATTCTTCTAAAAGAAAATATTTCTTATCACCAATAAGGAAAGATTTTATAGATTTGGAAAGATTTAGAAAGATTGTTTCCACTTATGGTTAATCTTATTTTGTCTTACATGATTAATATTATAAACTTTGCCCTTTTGTGTTCTGAATATTTCATTGATAGTCCTTTGACTATTTGACTTTTGTCAGTTTATTATGATTTTGTACCGTGTTGACGGTGATGATTTTTATCAGAATTGTGATGAATTGTGGTTTATGGTGAATAATAATCCATTTTGGAAGGTATTATTGTGTTATTTGTATTCCGGGTGGTTCGACCCGTGAATTTTAAGAAATGCCGAAAAACGAGTCCGACACGTCCGTTAATGTCCAAATGAGTTTTGAAAGGGTTTAAAGTGAAAATATGCCATGTGAATACTCTAGGTTAATGGAAAATTATTTTTAAGGTGAATAAAAATGCTAATTAACTTTAGGGTTAATTTTACGGTTGAGTTTCACGAGCTTATAAGTGATCCTAACATGAAAAGAAAGACCCGACACCCCCTAGGATGCCATATCCGGTCAATGTAGTCAAGAGGGGACACGGAGGCTTAATTTTAGCTAGCTTGTCTAAGGATGTACATAAGATGTCATCTTTTCCATAAACCTTACATTTTCAAAAACAAAACACACACCTAAGAGTGTGTGTGTGTTATTCGGCCGCCACTACACCACCATAATCCACCATAAATTTTCCATCTTTGATTGAGAACGAGATATTCCGGGTTGATACGAGTGTTTGGGTATTCATTTTAAACAACGTTTGGGTTGTCCGGTTCGTGTCGAAATATATATTTTTGAAGATTTTCTTGTAACTTTTCAAATTTAAATTTCGTTTGTCCTTTTGGGTTTATTTTGATGCATAGATGTTAGTTGTACAAGTTGATCGTTGTGAAAATTTATTTTTGGAAGCGAAATGAATAAAAAAAGGTGTGTTTGGTTCGTGGGTTGTAAAAAAAGAAAAAGAGGGTTTTTGTAGTTTTGATGTTGTGGTTGTGATGGTTGAATAATATATGATGCTAGAATGCTTATTTTTTTTATAGTAGCTTGTATAGCTTATTCAGACTTATTTTTAAGCTATTTCTTGGCTTATTTTGGGCTTATAGGTCACGAACAATTCCCAAAATCACTAAGAGAGTGATTTTGATTATTTTTGTGTTATGGCGTATGTTGTGGACTATTTTTGAGACTTATGGTAGTAACCAAATGCGATACGTAGCTTATTGGCTTATTTTCAAGCTTAATATACGTAATTTTGAGCTTATGGACTCTCGACCCAATAAGTTTATTTAAGCCGTGGCTTAATGGGAGGGCTTATTGTGGTCCGAATTATTTTCTACTTATAAGTATATGCTTATGTATGTAAATGGACCTTGGTTTTTGACTTGGATCGTATTTTGGACTTATAAATATCTTAATGGACCCTTGTTAGGCCTTAAAGCCCAATAAGCGATATTTAGTTGTTATGAGAGTTTTGTCGGACTTTTGAAAGTGAAAATGTATTTGCGAAGTGATGTTGAATGATTTTTTAGGAAAAACGTTTTAGTAAACGTTAAAGATAGAGATTTTGGAATTTTGTCGAAAAGTGTCGAATTTATGAAAAGTGTTGAAAATAAAGTTTAAAACCTTGGAAAACGTTGTATGAGCGTACGGGTCATGTCGAAATTTCGTAAAAAGTTTATACTTAGAAATTTTCCTTAAAACATGATTTTTGATTTTAAATAATAAAATATTATTTAATTATTTTATTTATTTAATAAATTCACTAAAAGACGAAAAATATAATTTTTCTCGAAACTTCTCAAATATGTTTACTATGAGTAAACGTTTCATTTTCAACCGTATTATGATTATTTTGAAGTGACTAAGGTTACCAAATGGACTTGTCGAGATATATTTATAATTATTAATTATAATTATTTATTCGTATTACTTATCTATTTTCTCTAAATAGTATAAGTATGTATTATCGAGTAATGGGATTGATACGATTGTTGGGATATGTCGTCAACCATCACACCACTAAATTGTTTTGGGGAAATTATACAATGCGTCTAAACTCTATGCATCAAACGTGAAGATTGTTTTGGAATTGGATGATTAAATTGGGACATTAACTGGACTAGGTCATGTGCGGGCATCGTTGCATTTGCTTGTGTGATTGAGATTTGGTTGCTAAAGACTTGCTTGAGGTGAGTTCTCGTAGCCCCACTTTTTACTGTTTTTCTGTTGGGGGGAAATGATACTCAATTGTGTTTTGAAATGTTTTGAATTGATCTGTGTGAAATTTTTGGGACAAGATATATGCTTATGACTGCTATGTGAATATTATGTGCTGCATGATTGTTTGGATCAGATGGGTACGCCTACCTAGTATTTGTGTGACTGTTTGGATTGGATGGGTACGCCTACCTAATATTTGTGTGATTATTAGAGCGGATGGGTACGCCTACCCAGGTTTGTGTGTGGTCATGCCCTAATTTTAGTGCTCCAGCTGGTAGGCCCTTTAGGTGCGTAAGTGACATATGGTTATTGATTAACGGTGATGCTAAGGTTGTTTCCATATATTCACTGTCATATAGAACTATTGTCCACTATTGAAATATTGGCAAAACTTTTGGGTTTAAGGTCAAACCTATGAGCTCACCAACATTATTGTTGACGATTTTGTGTATCATATTAAGGTGAAGTGATAGAAGAATAGTTTGGTGATTGTGATAGCAGACTTAGAAGTATCCCGAGGGGAATTTCATGTGCAGTCTTGCTTGCTTGTTGTTTGATTCTAGTATTTGGATGTTTTGGCTTAAGTTTGGATTTTGGACCCCCTATGTGGGCATTTGAATAATTGTAAGAGATTGTGGATTTTAGTTGTGATTTGGGACGTCACTTGAGTTTGTTCAAGGTTTATGGTCTTCATAGCACTTGGAGTTTATGCAATATAGTTTTCTCTATTTTATATCTTGTGTTATGATTGATCATTATGTTGCATTCCTGAGTTTTTGCCATTGTCGGGGTGTGACAGATTGGGTATCAAAGCCAAGGTTATAGAGAACCAGGTGGATTGGCTTAGACTATAACCTAAGATCCGTCGTCTAGTTTCGTATAGGATCTATGTGCGCGGTGTTCCGTTTCTGTGTGCTTTTGTGTGTTCGCAGTTTGGTGCTTTAGTTATGTCAGTTATTGAAATGTATGAGCTCAATATTGAATATGACTGGGAAAGGATGCGAATATAAGTACGGTGGCCAACGTAGTTATAAGCGTATCAAAACTCACTCATACTTAGTAATGTAGTTCACAAAAATCGATGTTGACACCGTAGGGTGGTGTTATGTGTATATCTGTATATATATATTAAGATATTCTATATATATGCGAGTCTTCCTGCTTACCTAACGTTGCCCATGTTCTCCCTCGTGTGGATAATGCCGCCAAGGGTGATGACTCGAAGTGCTGGCCAGCCAGCTGCCGAATCATTAGGAGGGGGAACAGGTGTATGGGTTGGTAAAGGTGGAAGGGGTAGAGGACCTAGGGAAGGTAATGATGAGGGTGTTGATGAATTCAATGGTCAAGGAAATGACCAGGTTTTGGGAGCTAATGGGGGTGTAGAGGGCTTCAATGGGAATGTAGAGGGAGCCAATGGGGGTGCACCCGACTTCTCAACGATCATTGCCCAATAATTGCAGAACCTCTTACCCGCCATGTTGGCTAAGGTTAGTAACCAAGGAAATGTTGGAAATTGGTATGTGCTTAATTACACATACCATTTACCTAGGAAAACGTGCCTAAAAGACTAAAAACATACCAAAAATACATTGTATTTTTGTGTTTTGCATTTATATTGTGCAAGTAACGGATATCTAAGAAAAGGACAAAAACAAAGCCAACACGGACAAAACCGAGCACGGGAATAGAAAGAGCGTGAATAGTCAAAATCAAAGTCAATGGCAAAAAGTCAACCATAAAAGTCATCAAGTCAAGACGGAGCCGAAACCGAAGAATACTTAATGGGCCCACCCGCACCCATCTAATAGGCCGGGTTAGCCCATTAAGGTATTACATGAAGACCAAAAAATAAGTTAAAGGCCCATTGCCATTTAACTTATAACAAGCCCAAACACATAACCAAGCCCAATACCAAATCTGTTAACACCATTAGTCCCCAAGGACTGTGGTTGCAATAGAAGTATACAACTTCAGGGACTGAAGTTGTTAGATCCGCAAACATGTACACCATAAAGGACGATCCGTGTAACACAACTATACGAGATAAGGGACCAAAACTGCCAAATCATAAATAACTTTCATAGAACAAACTTCCCGCCAATTCTACTGTGCATCTTCTACCCCACACGCCAAAACTTGCTACCCTGCTCCTCAAAACAAAAATGTCATTTTCCCTTAACCCCACTTTACTAATACCAAAAATCCACCTTGTCAATCATAAGCTTTCCCATTCGTCTAAGGGATAAAGACAAGAATTCAAGGGCTAAGATGATAGGACTTGGTGAGCACTCAAAATGAACGGCCATTATGACTTGGAGACTACTCTCATACAACAAACACACCTTACGAATGTCTCACAGAAGAAACACACTTCAAAGGCCAATACCCTTAGTGTTTCTCTATATATAGGACCATTGTAAGCCTTTCAAAGGCATCTAGTAATTACTTTTCAGCTTTTTTAGTTAACTTTTAGCTTATTGTCTTTAAAATTCAAGCTTTGTAACTGTTTTTAAAAATTAATGAAAAGTTGAGGTTTTATGTTTAAATTCTATGTTTTCTTTAATGTTCATGTTCCATTGTTTTAAAAGTATTTTATAATCCTTTATAAGGTCTAGATTACTTATTTAAGCTGTTTACTTAAGCAATATAAACTGTTTCATAGTTTATAGTGTTTAAGCCTTTTTCACTCAAAATCACTCAAAAAGCTCTATTGGAAGATAAGCCAGAAAGGGAAGGGCTTATTGCTTTTTTACTAGCTTGTTTTAAACAAGCTAGAGCTTGTAAATCAACTCTCTTGTGAGCATGTTTGCCCTGTTTTGAGCAAGGGCCTTTGTAAGTTTTCTATTTTCAAGTTTTAGTCTAAAACTGCTTATTGCTTATTACTGCTTACTTACTGCTCTTTGTTGCTTATTATTGCTTATTATTGCTGTTTAATGCTTATTCATGCTTTCTTATTGCTCAAATGTTCTTAGTTAATGTCTTTATTTTAAACTGTCTTAATTTGCTTTAAACTGCTTATTTCTCTTTGCTTATTTTAAGTGCTTAATTTTTAGTTCCAATTGCTTATTTGTCTTCATTTTACCTTGTTCTTAACTTGTTTTGAGTTTTCTTAAGTTTTCTAAATCTGTTTTAAGCTAAAAATGCATTTTGGAAATCTAAAGGGGTGTTTGGATCAAAGAGTACTAACTTAGGTTAGTACTGTTGGATCACTTTTACCACTTGCATCAGATTTAACTAGTCTTAATTTAGTCTAAATGATAGTTTAATTCAGATTTTAAAGTCAGAAATTCAAGTTTTAGGTTTGTTGAGTCAATAGTTTGAATCTGTGGTCATATTGTTTGAAAACTTAGCTTATTTGATTAGATTTGTTTAAGTGTTGTTTAGTGTCATTTATACTCTTGTTTGAGTCTAAGAATGCAGTAGAAATTTTTTTAAATCAAGTGTGCAATTGTTCTTTGTCTTTAGTTTAATTCTGTCTAAGTGTCCTAGTCCCGTTTTCAAAAGTTCAAAGTCCTGATTTCATAAGAAAATCTAGGGTAGATTAAGTGTGTTTGAAGGTCTGAAATTGATAGTATAGGCTTATTAGGTATAATGCTTGATCTGTTTTTACTTTTTGAGGATTTTATTTAGCTTAATCTAGCTTATTTTTAGGGCTGCAAAAGCCAATTTGTCTTTTAAAGAAAACTAAAAAGTGTGCATTCTGTGTATTCAGCATTTTCATAAGCATTTTTCATGGCTTATCTGAATTTCAAAATGATTTTTGTTTGCTGATTATTGTAGCTTGTAGGATAAGCTTTTGAGTGTTATAAGTCATTAAGCCATAAGGATCCACTTTCTAGCTTAAAAATAAGCTAGAAAGTGCCCTTGTGGGCTGTTTAAGTACTCTTTTTGGCCAAATTGCTTATTAGCTTATTTGAGCTTTTAAGCTGTAGGATTGCTTAAACTTAGTTTAGATTTGCTTATTAAGATAAGATTAAGATGCTTTCAGCTTATTTAGCTTAGGTTAGAGCTTATTCAAGCCTTTTAGTACTTTTAGTTTAGAAATTTAAGTTAAAAGCCTTTTGGTGATTCTGTCATTTAAGCTTAGTTTTAGCTTATCTATTTGCTTATTTATTGATCTTTAGTACTATTTAGGTGTAGGTGTTAAGCTGTCATAAGCTCATTTGCTTTTTATTTCCTTATTAAGTCTAAAAAAGCTTAACAGTTTAGCTTTTAGGTCACTTAGCTTAAAAACAAATCTGTCACTTATTTGAGCTTATTTGAGCTTATTTTAGGCTTATTTGTGCTTTTTAGAAAAGTTGATTTTATTAAAAGTGTTTATTTTAATCTTAAAAAGTTTTTTCAAAAAGAAAGTTTGCAAAAATAGAAACATTGGAAGTGAAGGAGAAGTCCAGGTGAGCAAGGCTCGAACCTGAGACCTCTCCCTCACTCAACCAACGTTTTAACACACACCTCTGCTACCAAACGTGCCCTTGGGTCTTTTCCGTTTTAACTTGCACCATTTAATTACTTAACCTCTTTTTGTCTCTTTAAGCTTTCAGCCCATTTGGGCTTATTTACAACTTATTTATAAGATGTAATTCAAAGTTTTTATTTTTCTTTGAATCTTCATAGTATAAAGCATTTTCTGTGAATTTTCCAAATTTTTTATTATTAGTTTAATATTTTAAATATTTAATTTAGTCTAAAACTGTTTTTAATTCATAATAAAAAATATAAAATTTTTAAAATTTTCTTTTATCATTTAGGATTGTTAAAAAATAAATTTGCGTTGGTAGGGTTAAATTTGTAGAATTAGGTTATTTAAAGAACGAGATTTGAATCCCGTTACCATTTTTAGTGTTTTAACTTTAATTGCTTATCATTTTTAGTGTGCCTTTACTTGTTTTGCATTTTAATT
>BQNB010067583.1:0-34152 GCA_026074375.1 Tanacetum coccineum | reverse complement strand
TTCTATAAGGCATTCTTTTCTACACAATGGAAATTCCTTATTCATACCATTTTGCAATGTCTATGTGCTAAGACTACTGCATGGAATGAGTTTAGTAGAACTATGGCATCTGCAATTATCTGCTTAGCTACAAACCAGAAGTTTAACTTTTCAAAGTACATATTTGAAAGTATGGTGAAGAACTTGGATAATGCTGGTAAATTCTTGATGTATCCAAGGTTTGTACAAGTCTTTTTGGATAAACAACTGGAGGGGATGTCAAGTCACAAGAGTATTTATGTTACACCCTCTCATACTAAGATCTTTAGAAATATGAAGAGGGTAGGAAAAGGTTTTTCTGGAAGGGAAACACCTTTGTTTCCAATAATGGTGGTGCAAAATCAAGCTGAAATGGGTGAAGGTTCAGCAATACCAACTGATCCCCATCACACACCCACTATTATTCAACCATCAACATCTCAACCCCAAAAGAAACAAAGATCAAGATGGCTAAAGAGAAAGGACACTGAGGTACCTTAGCCTAGTGGTCCTACAACCAATGTTGCAGATGCAGTTGTCTATGAGGAGAGGGATGACAGTTTAGAAAGGGCTGCCACTATTGCTACTGGCTTAGATGCAGAGCAGGATAGGGAAAACATCAATAAGACCTAATACAAGGCAATACCTAATGAATCAAGTTCCTTAAGAACTAGTTTAGGTGGTGGTCCTAGGTGCTAAGAAACCATGGGGGATACAATTGCTCAGACTAGGTCTAAGAATGTATCTAAACTTTTCAATGATCCACTGTTCGCAAGAGGTAACACACTTCAAAG
Source organism: Tanacetum coccineum (assembly GCA_026074375.1). Classification (NCBI taxonomy): domain Eukaryota; kingdom Viridiplantae; phylum Streptophyta; class Magnoliopsida; order Asterales; family Asteraceae; genus Tanacetum; species Tanacetum coccineum. The sequence continues at coordinate 33,340 of BQNB010067583.1, read as the reverse complement.
TGGTGAGGATAGATTGAAACTTTAGGAATTGATGGAATTATGTACTAACTTGCAAAATAGAGTTATTAATCTGGAGAAAACAAAGAGTGCTTAAGCTCAGGAGATTACAAGTTTAAAACTGAGAGTCAAGAAGTTAGAGAAGAAAGGAGGATCAAGAACTCACAAGCTCAAAAGATTATACAAGGTTGGTAGATCTGCAAGAATAGTTTCCTCTGATGAAGCTAGTTTGGGTGATCAGGAGGATGCATCCAAACATGGGAGGAAAATTGATGACATTGATAAAGATGCAAAGATTACATTGGTTGATGAAACTCATAGGAGGTATGGTGATGATATAATGTTTGATGTAAGTGATCTTGCTGGTGAAGAAGTATTTGTTGCAGAACAAGGAGTTCTTAATAGTAAGAAAGATGATGCTACTCAAGTTAATACTGCTGTTACAACAGTTAATACTGCCAGTGCAATTCTAGTTAGTGTTGCTTCAATAACTGATGTTAAAATTACTTTGGCTCAAGCACTGGCAGAGTTGAAGAGTGCTAAACCTACAACAACTACTAGCACAAGATCCAAGGCTAAAGGGCTTGTTATTTATGAACAAGAGCAAGCACCTACACCAATAGTTTCTTCACAACAACCATCATAGGAAAAGATTCAAGACAAGGGTAAAGCAAAAATGATTGAACCTGAACCTATGAAGAAATTGTCAAAGAAAGATCAACTCAAGCTTGATGAGGAAGTAGCTTAAAGGTTACAAGCTGAATTTGATGAACAAGAAAGGATTGAAAGAAAGAAAGCTGAAGCCAACAATGCCTTGAAAGAAACATGGGATGATATACAGGAAAAGATTAAGGCTGATTGCTTATTGGCTGAAAGATTGAAAACAAGAGAACAAGAAGAGTTTACCATTAAAGAAAGGGCTAAATTGTTTCAACAATTCTTAGAGAAAAGAAGGAAGCACTTTGTAGCAAAAAGAGCATAAGAGAAAAGGAAAGGAACAAACCACCAACTAAAGCTCAAAAGAGAAATACAATGTCTACTTATCTGAAAAACATGGATGGATACAAGCACAATCAATTGAAGAACAAAAGCTTTGATGATATTTAGAAAGTTATTTGACAAAGCTATGAAAAGGGTAAACACATTTGTAGATATGGATACAGAATTAGTGGAAGGCAGTGAAGTAAGAGTAAAAGGTAGTGAGACAAGAGTAGAAGGAAGCTCTAAGAGAGCAGGAGAAGAGCTGAAACAAGAAAGCTCTAAAAAGCAAAAATTGGAAGAGGAAAAAGAAACAGCAGAGCTTCAAAGACTAATAGAAGTTGTTCCTAGTAAAGAGGAAGTAGCAATTGATGCTATTCATTTGGCAACTAAGCCTCCAAGCATTGTTAACGGAAGATCCACAAAGAAGGAAAGAAAAGCTATTACCAGATAATCAGGGTTGATGGAAGTTCAAAGATGTACTTAGTGTTTAGTCATATGCTTAAAAGTTTTGACAGAGAAGACTTGGAAACTTTGTACAAGTTGGTAAAAGCTAAGTATGAATCAACAAGACCAGTGGAGGACTTGGATTTAGTTTTATATGAAGATTTAAAGACAATATTTGACCCACATGTTGAAGATCAAGTATGGAAAAATCAATCAGACTACAGAGTATTAGAATGGAAGCTATATGATTCATGTGGAGTACATTCATTAAGGAAGAAAAATGTGCACATTCATATGTTGGTAGAAAAGAGATATCCTCTTACAGCACCTACAATTACTGATATGTTAAACAAGAAGCTTAAAGTTGATCATTAGAATGAAATGTGTTATCAGCTTCTTAAGCTTATCACAAAATAACTCAAGAAACATGAAGTTTTTGGAAGCATCCTCCTGGTGATTATGAAGCTTTCAATGAAGAAACTTGAGATTTTGAAGAAAAATATCAAGTTTAGGGGAGGATTGTTGGGATTAAAAGACTTCTTGATGATCTTAGAGTTACCATTGATAAGGTTTGTGTTACTACTGCTAGCATAAAGTTAGTGATGTTCATTAACTTTAATGAAAAATATGCTAAGTAGTTAGTACTGCTAGTGTAACTTAGTTTACCTACTGCTAAGTGTAACTTATTACTGCTAGTGTATGTTAGTACTGCTAGTTACTACTGCTAGTATATGTTAGTACTACTAGAGTAAAGTTAGTACTGCTGATGAAGATTGAAGAAAATATTCTAAGTAGTTAATGCTGCTGGTGTATAAGTTACTACTGTTAGTGTTCAGAGTTAATGTTGCTATTACAAAGTTACAACTGCTGAAAAGATTAAGACGCTAGAAGATTTTCTACTATCAGAGAAAGGACAAAGACTGCTCAGAGTAAAGATAAAGATTGATTGGAGATAAGGATTACTTAGTTGATAAGGATTGTTATTTATAGAATAGATCTTTGAGAGTATTCTAAGTTTTAGGAATATATTGTAAATCGACTAGGACTCCTTGGTTTATAAAAGGAGGTCCTAGGGCATAGAGTTTTATATCTTTTGTTTTGATATCGTTATAGCTTCAAGATTTTGTAAACCTAATACTACTTAGAGTATTCGTATTAATATAGTGAAGCTTTGTTTGTTAATATGTGCGACCATTAGAATTACTGTTCTATTGCATATTCTTCTTATTGATCAAAGATTAGATTCCGTATAATCTTTGATATATTTTACAAAGTTTCTATCATAGTTGTGTAGGATTTATCTTGCATAACTAAACCTTACACAAGCTAAGAAATTCAAGATCCATTCAAGTGGGGTCAACATTATGTGTGTGATTAGATAACTAGTATTCTACACCAAATATAACCCCTTTAAGAATATTATTGTGCTCAAAAAGTTGATTGATTTTCTAGGTTCCTTGCCTGTTCAATTAAAGAATATTGATTAGTGCTTGGAAGAGCATAACGTTTAGAAGAAGAGGGAGGGAGACGGCGTGTGGCACGCCAAGTTTGAAATAACTACACCGAGTGGAACAAAGTTCACTCGGGGCTTCAAAACTAAGGATACAGAGAAAGCTATTGGGGAAATTCACCTCGGAGGATATTTTGAAGTTTGATAATTTCCTTGATTGAAGACAAAGCAAGCAGAGCATATGAACCATGAAATAAAGCACACTCATGTGCTAAAGGATCATTTGTTCTCTTTAAAATTATGCATTTCTAGACAATTTCATTGTGGTTATTTGGGTTATGTTTCTTTAGTTTTATTTTTATGGTTTAATGCCTTGGTTATTTTAAAATTTAATAGACTATCTATTTGTCTAGTTATTAATTTATCATTTGGTAATTTTAGTAGTTGCTTAATTTTTTTATAGTTTAATGGATTAGTAGTAATATTCGACCAATTTCGGGATCGTTAGTGTCATGTAGTGTGTGGTTCTTTGTCAAACCAAAAGACTTTGCAACAAAAACGCATTAATTCGAAGTTTAAATTTAAAACCAACTTTTCGAGAAGGAAAAAACCAACTTTGGTACAAAACGGCCAAAGCCTTAGGCCTTTCGTCTAGATGGTTTTGATATAAACCCAAAAATTCAAAAACATACACAAACACACACTAACCTCCCAATCTATCAAATTTGGGCAATAAGAGTTATTTGATACCAAAATTAGTTCTTGTGCATCACTCATGGGCCTAAAACAAGTAAGTAATTCTTTCAATTTTAGTTATTTTGTTCTTGATTCAAATTTTCAATTCTATGTCACAATTTAGGTATTTTTGAATCGTTGCATCTATAATCTTTTAAGAGTTGTTGTGTATATGTTAGGAGATTTAATTGCAAAAGGAATTAGATGAATTGGTCAAGAATTGAACGAATGAGTACCATTTTAAGATCGGAAAATTTGGAGGATGAATCTTTAGGACAAATTGAGTTAGGATTGTTGATTATAAGTGATGTATGATTAATTTGTAGTGATTATATGCTACTAGGTTGATTGTATGGATCACTTATTGTTGCGATTTGGTATAACTTTGAACTAGGAGTGTTCTTGATAACTTAGCAAATTGTTTGGAAGTATTAGCCGCGTTAAGGAATAGTTTGGAAGATGTAGGAACCTTGCATAGAGCTTATGAGAAGAGTAGAGATGAAACGGAAGTGTGAAAAATGCCTGGAAAGCAATCGAAGCCAAATCGACCCACAACTCAATCCAGATGTGCGTCTAGAGGCCTAGGTCGTACGGCTAGGTGCTTTTGCACCTTGAGGCCGAATGGCCAGATGCCTAGGCCGGACGTCTGCATGCGTCCGACCACCCATTTTTTTTCGCGTTTAATCTCTAAGGACTTCCGTGTTATGTTATCTTGGTTTATTTATGATTGTATTCACTTGAATTTACATTTTTCACAGAAAGGAACATCAAGCTCATCCAATTCACCACCAGACCCGTTTATCATCAAGTATGCTCGAAAGGAAGCAAAGAGGACTATTCACTTTGATTTGCAACCGGTTACAAATGAGTACTTGAAGTGGCGAGGGTTATTAGCAGGTGAGAAAAATGCTTACAATGAAAGCTTGGCAAAATTGCAAACTCGGGGAATCAGAGTTCCACGGTTGGTTGATTGTAACATATTTGAGGAGTACAATTGTAAGGATGATTTGAGGGAGTTGATGAAAATAGAATACACGTATGATGATGGCGATGTTTTTATGGATTATTCATGGGAAAATGTTTTTCCAATGGTGAGAAAGTTTATCCGGAATGATGTTTGGAGTTTTATTTGACAATGTACTTTGAAAGAAAATTGAGTCGGGATGATATCATGAAAGAAAAATGTATTTGGTTTAGATTGTGTGGAAAGGAACACAGTGTACACTTTGCCAGAATTTATGGTTCTTCTTGGTTTGTATACCCAAAGGGATGTTGAGCATCATTTGTTTGAAACCCATTTTAATAGGCTTATGACGGAAGATAGATGATGTGAGGGATGCGAAGACTTCACAGGAAGTTTCACAATCCCCTAGACAGTGTACCTAATCGTTGCAGTGTAGTATAGGCAAGACTCGGGGGTTGTTATCGATCTCTAGGGGAATAGGTTGGGAAGGCTTGATCACGGTCTAACATAATTCTAGAGGTTGAGAGAAGATTATTTTTATGTTTTTATAGTTAATAGAAAGCAGGTTAATCTATGGTTTGAGAGGTTAGTTTGTATAACTAATAACTAAACTAATTATAATATATTCTACTGGTGATAACTTTTATGATAAGTAAATGTATTTACCTAATCATGCATTACTCCTCAGATTGCTTCTCCTAGATCCGGTGCTTTGTCACACTTGTGATAATCTGTGTAAGTATTTCCTAGGTCATGAACGGATTACACGAACCCGCCGTCTATTTAATATTCCGTTAAGGCAACGCACAAGTAAGGTAGTATAAAGACTATTACAAGGCCCCTAAAAGTATATAAAATGCATGTGAAATAACTTAAGAGGGATCAACCATATAGTGGGTAAGGTAGTACGAAGACTGTTACCGATGGTATCCTTTCTACACTACTCGTGTTTCCCTAGACAGATCAACAGCGATACAAACAAAGGCTTGTTTTTTAAAGCCTAACGCACACAATCAACAACAAGAAGCAACATCAAAAGGATCTACAACCTAAGTTTCATGCAATCATAGATGAATACAAAGGAGGGTTTAGCCTCGCATGTTATAAATAAAGTGTCACACCTCGCCAAGGTGGAAACGCGAGGCGCGACAAGAAAGGGAATCCTCACAACACATTGGCGTCTATATAGAGAAACTAAAACATGCATAAAATACTAGGCATCGACACGTAGTGTCATGAAAATACCCAAACACATCAACAAAATCCAAAAGGCGTCTGACATTGAAATGAAGGCAGTTCATGTCAACGTCATGACATGCAAACATTAATACATCCTAACAAAGCAAAACAAATAGCATTCATCATCCAAAATAAATAACGAAATCTAGATAGCTAAACTTCGCCAGCTGCCTATAGTCCATCTAGCCACTTTTCCTAACTTTAATCTCATCCTACTGAATACCTAAAAATGATGCTTATACATCAACACAATGGTTGGTGAGAAACATAGGTTTTCAGACACACATATTCAATCCATTTCAAAACAATTTAACCAATTACTGTGATTATAAAACTATACTTTTGCATGACAATAACTAACATACAAGCTAACATGCAATTCAATCTACTCAATCATTCAAACACCAAGTAGATGACCTTAATCGCTCTTGGATCATACCAAATCTCTTTCCCTCTAGCTCAGGCCATGGATACCCACAAGTAATCCTCTTGACTAGCTAACAATTCCTTCCACTAAACAGGCCATGGATACCCGCAAGTAACCCTCCTGACTTAGTCCATACATCAATATCACATCACATAACATGTAGCACATAACGCATATCAGTCACATAATAGTCCATGCATTTACACAAACACATAATCACGGGAATTTAAAACTCTTTTCAACACTTGCATCATTTCCATCCCAAGTTTAAACCACAATAAAAAGTGGGACTATATAACTCACCTGAATGCTTAAAACGCAGCTTCCAATTCCTATCACGCAACTATACAAATAAATAAACACGGTTACATGCGACCAAGATAAAAGCTCTAGTCCATATAACACACATATGATAGATTTCTAAGGGTTTGATTAACCATCATGGGCCACCCCGACACCATGCCCAACCATAACCACTTCATTAACACATTACACTAGTCAACTACAATTTATTCAGAATTGCAAAATTTTAGTGTATCTTTACTAACTTAGAAACCTTACTTGTTGACCTTCATAAATTATACCAAAAATCACCTAAGTTCATTTATGAGTTTACTAACTACCATGTGATTTCCTAGTACTCATTACATGTGCAACTATCCCAAATAAAATCAAACTTCAAAACTATCCCAATTCGGATCTGATTGCACATTAAAATGTATGGCCCTCATTATCATACTTAGACACACAACCAGAGGCTAATATTCTAGAGTTTCTTTATATACATATTGAACTTAACCAATATTGATTGGATAACCTTAATTCCATTTTTAAGTTAGGGTATTACCCTCTCAAACATGACATAATTCAGACCCGTATTTACTGTTTTGACAACTTTTAGTGTAATTAATATTTGAATGACTTCCCGAACTCAAAATGACTTGAGGCTAGATTTTTTGAAAAATAGATTCCTTGGGCTACTGTTTAGACACCAGAAACACCCTAAAAATCATTACCATTATAGAGATACCATCTCATTAACACAGCCCTAATTCTGCAAAACCCTAAATCAAGATCTAACGCAAATTGAAACGCATCGTTTACATAATCTTGCTTCTAAATTATCCCTAAACACAATATGATCAGAAAACTCTATATACTTACTGAATTTTTATAAACCCTAAGATCCATCACATTACATGTTACTTGAATGCAATAATTAAACTAGGTTAAGGATACATACCTCTTGATTACTAGCTCCTAACACAAACCCTAGCAAAACCTTGGATCAAATTCATGTTCTCCTTGTTCTTAGGGATGGAAGTCGACTCAAAAGAGATATGGGGGCAGAATGAGTCATTTTTTAAGCTTATGGATCCCTTATCTAACTAACTTGAATCATAATCCTAGTCAAACTCCTAAGATAAGGCTCAAAATCTTTTTCTTTTCTTTTTCTTTCTTGGGCCGATTTCTACATATACATACATATATTCATTTATTTTTTTCTTTAATTATTAATTAATTAATTATCTTCACTACCTTAAGTTTTTATAATAACCTAAGCTAATTTGGGTAAACCTTTTTACATAAACGCTACTTACTAAACTTTCTAAAAATAACTTTTCATTTCAAATTTCACTTTCTATTTTTAGAAAGTATACTATAATTATCCAAATTTCACTCACTTCACTTAATTCCATCATAATACATTTCTCAAAAATGCTTAACACAAAATCATCCAACTATTGACGTAGCATTGCATGCAATACGCCATTCTTTTCCATTATCACTATAAGTGAACAAATAAAATACTCATCTCCAAACACAAACGCACTCAAAATAAGATGATCATACACCTCAAAATGATATCATGCACCTATTCAAACCACTTAGCACACATATTTAACACATAGCACACAAGAAATCATACAAAAAGAAACTCTTAGCCATTTCTAAAGGCATCACTAACCTGGTGAAATCATGGATCTCACACATACGATGTACAGGTTGTTTTAGAAACCGATTCTACCACCATATAAAGCTCATTATTAAAGGCATCAAAACCCTTTTCCACCTGATTATCACTTAACTTCACACAAGAAACAGCTCTAGGAGCAATCGTACAAAGATTAATTATATGTACATATTTTGCAACAGGTATATGTTCTTGCAATTTCACACCGGAATCAAAGGCACTCATCCTGGGTTCTAAAGATTCCCCATCATATTCTACTAACGCAAGTTTACCTTCAAGCATTTAACGTTCCATATTATAAATCATTGCGGCTAAAGAACTTGCATCCTCCCCATTCTCAGTAACAAGTTTGTTAAACTTAGATGTTGATCCAACAACTATTGTACCATTCATCTCCTCACCCTATCTTTCTTTTGTCCTCCCCTTTAGAATCCAAAATACCTCGCTTCATGACAAGACCATACACGTAACCTTAGAATACACAAAACTAAAAAATAACCACCCACAACCAGATCAGTATGAGTATTAATTAAGCCTAAAAATCCTAACAGATAGATGTTGGGAATCCATAATCACAGATTGAAAAGATAAGCAGTTAAGGAAATACCCATATAATAAATTTTCAAACCTACCGTTAGCCTCCAAAATGGAAGACATAGAAACTTGAACATCAGCCTTGTCACTAGTAGGGATACCAGTTTCAAACACACGAAAATTCACCTTATTATTGCTTAGATCAGAAACTAAACTTGCATACGATGTACGGGTTGTTTTAGCAACCGATTCTACCACCATATAAAGCTCATTATTACACTTTAGTGAAGGTGTAGATTGGTTATAGCTAAAATTAGGACTCAACATTTAGCATAGTGTCGGAAATAGGGATAAGCGACGTGTAACAGTTTTCTCCGCCTAAAGGGAGCGTGACATAGTGAAATCTCGAGTCGGATACTCGGGGAGTGGAGTAGGGCGAAGAAGAGCTTCGTAGCCAAACCACTATAATTCTCGATGTTGTGGTTTGATCGTTGTATCTCTTATTTCTTGTCCTTTATTTATACTTTGTATTTACCATTTATATCATGATTGTATTGTAAGTAGTTAGATATATTACTTGTTCATATTGTTGGTTGTTCTCACATATAGTCAAATCAAGCGTTTTTATAACAAAAGTATTAAAAAGCCAATTAACCGATAAACTATTCATACCCCCCTTCTAGTTTCCACACATTTCTGCATGTTCCCTCGTATATCTCAGAAAAAATATCAATCAACACATATTTTGAAACATCAGCAGCAACTTCACCACTTCGCATCTCATTTTCAATTGCTACTATCATTTTACCAGTATCATTTATCCATGGAAAATCACCTACATCTGAATCATAAGCAGAAACGAAATCACAAGCAAACACATCATGACCATTTTTATTCTCACTTTCCTGATCTTCAACACACCTTAACTCATGGCATTTCCCTACCAAGTTAACACCCTTCCATATACTACCCACACTATAACATGTTTTAGGTAGGAGTTCAAGCTTAAAATGTTTTGTTGCAAGCTTCATTTTACTAATATTCATTGTAACATATGCTGATGCATTATGTGGATCAACTGTGTGGTTTGACCACCATGAATGCGTCTTATTTTTTTCCATCCTGAGATCACATAAAACAAATTCATCATTTTCTTTTCTTCCATCTTGTTCCCCATTATACTCTTTTCCGTTTTCAACTAAACTTTCATTATGCTTCTCGTATTTCCACAACTGAACGTAACAAGTAGCCGTTAACAACTTATATCATCATTATTACAGACATCAAAACCATTAGCAACCCTATTACAACCTTTCTTTTTATCAATTGAACCTTTAACATACCTTAAATCGTGACATATTTCCACAAAACAAACACCCTTTTGTATGTAAACCTCATTTGAAATCATTTTATGTCCATTAAGACCAATACCAGTATGGCGAGAAATACAAAGTTTTTGTTAATTCAGTAGTTATATGAATTCCTAAAATAACATCTAACTCTTTATCAAAGCTTAAAGACTCATCATTTTGATTCACCCACTTATCTACAACAATCTCCAAACCATTTCCACCTCCCTTTACACAACCCTTACATTCATAAACCAATTCTATTTCAACCTCATTTAGATAATCCAAAAATTCATCGACCTCTATAACAAAAACTTGTGAATCTGCACTCCCATTTACCTTCATACCAGTTCCGCCACATTTAATTTCATCTTTATAAAACTTATTAAAACCATTTAATCTGATGTACTCATTTTTCTTACATTTGACATCTTCTTTACAGCTTTCATCACGAAGGATCAAATCCACATACTCAATTTCTTTACCTTTGACATTCACATTTTCTTCACAACATTCTTTTTTGGGTATAATAAAATGTGGCAAAAGTACCACATTAACCTCAAGCAAACTCTTGAACAACCACAAAGTTGTTTGTGACATGCCACAAAACAAGCCCAACCTAGCTACATGTCACACCTCCAAAATAACGTAGCGGAAAGGTAACCGGGGGTGTTGACGTTCATAACACACAAGCATAAGATATAAAGAACGACCTCTATATGAGCCGTTTAGAAAGATAGATCATTCGATAAAGTTAAGGTACAACAAGTTTTAAACCAAATACGGTGATAAGTCATGGTATAAAAATGATAAATAGTTTAAAAAGCATCAAAATGATCCAAGTTATGCAACGAAAGACTTCATGAATGCGACTCCAGATGCAAGCCATGTAACTCAAAGACCTAAGAAATACATGCTTAAAATGGTCAATGTTGGTGAGTTCATAGGTTTATAAGCAAAAGTATGAGTATGGACCACAATATTTCATAAGTATGATCATTGTAAAACATGCGATTGCACTAAGCTCATGACACCAAAGCCTTAACAAGAAAACTATGCATTCAATGCACGTTTGTTGCCCAAGCGAGTATCTATCCCAAATACCCGGCATACCCAAATGATATACGTCCGTTTGACAGGTAAGAATCACCAAACTCGGACGGGGATGTCAATTCTAATAGATCTATTCACATACATTTGTGCTTACACGCAGTAATTAACGGTTCATGATAGTGGGCATAAAGTAGGATAAATGTACTTAGGCTAATCCGTAACAATTTAAAAGAGTACGTATGTCCACATGTAAAAGCAAGCAATGTATCTCATCCTAAGTGTTACAAAACAATTTATAAATCATATAAAAGTGGGCCTATGAAACTCACCTCAAGAGATCAATGTACGCGAGAAATGTAAAGTTGTGCAACGAACAAGTAACCCTAACCGCGACATAGATAAATAAATCGTTTTAAGAATATGCAACATGTACTAAATGCATATGAGTTTAAAAATGTTATATCACCCTTATATACTCGTAGCGAGGTTTTTATAAAGTTATACAAGTCAAAAATTAAGATAAACAATTATAACACTTTTACTATTTTTAAACTCCAACGCTAGTTTTATAAAGTTTTAAACCTAACTTTAAATGAGCGTATCCACTTCATTTCTAGCTTGTTTTTATCTGTTAAACTCTCTAAACGTAGGTGAACTTATCTACTTTCAATATTTCAAGTCCTTGATTTGTAACAATCTGTATTTTCAGATCATTTACGCCAATAACCTTTCAAATATTTATTTTGAACTTTTACACAATTACTTTTTATTTCAACCGTTTAGTTAAATCGCGTAAACTAAAAATTAACAATCAACATAAATCGACCTCAAACAAATAACAGTTTACGTCAAACAAGTGTTATACGATTTTTACGAAAATAATTTATAACTTTTTACATTTTATTTGTATACGTTACGTAAAACGCCTACGTTTCGCGATAAATTGCATTTTTGCATGTGTGTAAACCCATAAACACATCTATACTTCAACCAATAACCACTACTACCCTTAATATCAAATTTTTATAAAACTTTCATCTCTATTTATGTATGGCCGATTCCAAGTTTTACAAACAACACATTCACACTCCAAATTAAATCAAACTAATCCAATAACAACATAAACAATATTATCTATTTATGTCATTTGAGCATGCCATATTCGGATGATTTTAAGGGAAAGGAAAAGAGACCAACTTTGCATGCTTAAGGCAAAATCCAATCACACTTACACAACCATGTCTTACTTACAACATGCCATCCCTTTTTCTTACACCTTAGGAATAAACAATGCACATAACCACTCCCTAATCTACAAACCAAACCGTCCCATGTCAAAACTTTGGATGATTTTGTGAAGTGGTAAAATCTTACTCTTGCACCATAAATAGAGGACTTAAGATAACCTCAAATTCATACATTCATTTGCAAGTAAATCAAAAACTCACTCTCCTTGTTCTCTCCTATAACTTACGGTTCAAACAACACAATATAAAACATTCATAGTTTTGTATTAACAAAGTTACAAGTAACAGGTTTCTGCTTCCTTTGCTTCTTCTTGGTTCTCGACATAGTAAACAAACAAACACAAACACTCCTTTGATTTCTTGTTACCTGAACTTCGACATGAAACGCCAATAATAAACACAAGCTCATAACTCACCTTATTCCTTTGTCTTTGGTTTCGAATCAGTTATCAAACACAAACAAAAATTAAACACATTAAGGAATCCTAAAACCCTCCTTGGTTTTCTTGGTCGACGTATACAAGAAAAATAGGCACACCCTCTCCCTTGCCATTAGTGAGTCATGCAAAAGCCGTGGTATTCGCTGAATTGGTTTTGGTTCATTGAGTTGTAGACGTTACAAGTAACAGGTTTCTGCTTCCTTTGCTTCTTCTTGGTTCTCGACACAGTAAACAAATAAACACAAACACTCCTTTGATTTCTTGTTACCTGAACTTTGACATGAAATGCCAACAATATACACAAGCTCACAATTTAACTTATTCCTTTGTCTCTAGTTTTGAATCAGTTATCAAATGCAAACAGCAATTGAACACATTAAGGAATCCTAAAACCCTCCTTGTTTTTCTTGGTCGACGTATACAAGAAAAAAATACACACCCTCTCCCTTGCCATTAGTAAGTCGTGCAAAAGTTGTGGTATTCGCTGAGTTGGTTTTGGTTCGTTGAGTTGTAGAAAAAACTAGGGTTTTGTTTAGTGTTAATCACACACTCCCACCTTGTTTGTGAGTCGCACATCCCTTCTTTTCTTTTAATAGATTGTGCATTCATGTCCTAGATAGTGTGCTTGTAAACTTTAAAACCAAGAAACACACGTTTTCACAAAAGTGAACCTTTTGATACTTTTGGGTTCATTGAGAAACCGTATAAAAACTTGGCTAATGTAATTTCTGGGTTTACCACTTGTCAACAAGGTATATGAGTAGTGTTCATGCAAAATTTCAGCCCCTAATACCTTATAACGAAGCGGGAAATAAGTTTACAAATTCATGATTTTATGTGCAAATAGTGTGTAAATAGGTTAAATTGTCACTTTAAAACCGACCCGTTTGACTTGGGTAAGAGTTCAGGACCTTAGTTAGATTTGTAGAGGGCTTGGCTAAGAACATGTAGGATTTGGAATTTCACAAAAAGGTTGAGTAACGAACGCGTGAGATGGAGTTTGCAAATAGTCGTTCCTAACAAGCTTTTAAGCTACACAAATTGAGTTGTTGTTGTGAGTACCTATTTTGACCATTTAAAAGCTGGTTAGTCGGTTATTGAGTAAATGTAAACTTGAGCTAGTCGTTTAAACCACGAATTGAAAAGAAAGGGTTTAAACTGTAAAAGAAACGAATAAGATTATGTCTTTGTGAAAATGTCCCGATTGAACTTGTTCTAGCTTGTTTTAATATGCAAAAAATGTTAGAACTTTAGAAGCATATAAAATCACTAGAGTGCGTTATAATCCGAACTAAAATGTGCTAAACGTAGACCACCATGTCGACGATAACTAGAAAGAAGAATCACTAAAAATGACCCGTTAACAAAGCCACAATATGTAGCTAAAGTTGGGTGTAGACGTTGCAAATTTGGCACATATATCCTGTCATTAAAACAAGCATTGTAAAGACCTTGTTCCCTAGTTTCCCCAAATAGATCCAGTCCCCGGTTACGTAATAACGGACTTATAATTTAGACATGTAACGGACCCTCAAAGTGACCTTTTAGACTAAAATTATATTTTTCTTTGAAAACGAATACCTAATATTAAGTTAATCGAAATGCAAGCACATACTAGGAACGAAACATCATTTAATTCATTCATATTGCATATTTAGTTTAAATATGTATTATTATCACTTAGGTTGCGGATAGAGTTTTTCCTTGTTTTGCGTGCATAGTTTTCCGTGCCTACACTTATTCGATATTATCTTGCTATTGCATCAAGGTGAGTTTATAGCCCCTCTTTCACTTCTTTTACATTTACTTTACAAATCTCGGGGGAAAATACATGCTTGTTTACACTTAGTATTACATATTCATGTACAATCCTCTTTTGCATACTTGATTGTCACCTTTATTCGTAACTCATCTATATGCTCGGATACATGAATGTTTACAAACTCATTTACACGACTGATAACAAACTTGGTAACATGAACGTTACAAACTCATTTATATGGTTGATTACAAACTCGTATACATAATCATTACAAACATATTACAACTTTGTTATACACTCATTTTCATATCTCACGGTAAGATACACTACTCGTTTTTACTTATGGACACAACAACATTATTTTCATTCTAATGATTACGGATTAGCTTAAGTTGCATAAACTGTTAACTACTCTCAGGGTAAGCGCGAATGTTATAAGATAGATCTATTTAGGACTGACAATCCCCGTTCGGGTGATTATCGATCACTCGTGTCGACATACCGAGCCAACAAACGTTATACCATGTCGGAGCATGACTAGATTGGAGTCTACAGGTCTAACAAATACATACTCATGAACTTTTACTGCACCTTGAATAAAGTAGCATACATATAAGTCTACGCCGCAGTTTCATGAACTTAGGGGTGCAATCGTAATCACACATGGTAACTATTGTATTGGATACAATGGTCATGCATATTTTGCAAAAGCTTTGGTCCAACTATACTTAACATTTTTGTGACTATTGTATGGGATACAATAGTCATACACATCTTTGATTCAAACATTTATACTTACGTTTTTGTGACTATTATAAGGATTGAAATGGCCATGCACGCTTTACCAATCTTTGATTTCAACATTCATTCTTACATTTTTGATGACTATTATAATGATTAAAATGGTCATATACTCTTTAAAAATCTTTGATCTAACATTTACATTTACAAAAACCTATGAACTCATCAACTTTATGTTGACACTTTTAAGCATGTTTTTCTTAGGTTAAATAAATGCTTGGCTTACTTGATGTGCATTGAAGTCCAAACTTTACAAGATTACTTTTCAAATGATACATTTAGAGGTCATTCTCTCATGTCTTGTGCAATGGTATTATGAAGTAACGCTCCCGGATAATATTCTGTTGCGACCCAATTTGGGGGTATTACAGATTGGTATTTAGAGCCAAGGTTATAGAGAACTAGGTTGCATATTTTACCTAGACTATAACCGTTTTCACAAACATTGCATCACATCAAACTCTCCATGTGCATACACACCACTTTCTTACTTGCTTACATTACTTGCTTACGTGACTTATATATATATACTTACCATCTCTCGCAAATAGTTTATGCTTGTTTTATATAAAAGTTATTTATATAGATACTAGGACTTACACCTTATACATTGCGAGTTACACAATGGTCTCATTTTACTTCTCAGACATTGTAAGATGCACAATGGTCTCACTTATTTCTCAGACATTGTAAGTTATACAATGGTCTCTAATTTTTTTACCTTATACAATATCGTTTTACATGAAACCCGTCACAGTTTTGCTTTCATGGAATTATGTGTGAATTTAAGTATTACAAGTCTTGTATGGGCGAGACTTGTAATGGGAGGATTGATATGATAATTGCTATGTTAACTCATTCATAAAGACCTTTAGCTTATTTACTTTAATCGTGTACTCATCAACTATTTTGAACACTATGTCTATCTCCCCTGATTGTTTTACTCCCTGTCTCTGAAGACGAGTTTTAAATACTCGTCCCATACTCATTAGAGCACCTGCATCATCATGTCATCTAACACCTTGAAGGTTATGTAAGTACGCATATTGCATCGAAAATTCTTAAGTGGGATGATTTATAATTTCTTTATTTGAATGGATTGTGACACCTCTTTATTTAAATAAATAAATTGTAAATCACCGAACCGTAAGTTTATCATTTCTTACTTACATAAATTGGGACGCTTCTTTATGTAAATAATGAATTATAAATGAGTGGGCTTAATGGTATCCAATATGACATGAGTATGAACTCGAACCGATAATCACCGGAATCCGTTAAAAAGATTTAGAAACACAATAGTAGTTCTATACTTAACTCCTTAGCCAAACTTAAGGCCCACTTGAACTACTGATCTCATTCTTAAGTTATGTACTTTGGGTCGTTACAAATCCTTACAATCATGAATTATTGGTTAGAGCTAACAGACTTAGTTTACACTCTTGAGCTAATTGGAACTTGTTCAATCTTAATAGCATAAATGAGTACAATATTCCACCACCTATCACATAATCACTCCCAAACGATCTCCTCCCGATGTGACCTTTTATTCTAGGGAATATTGGTTTCTCTAAATGTCCTCACTCTCCACATCACGTCACAGGGGTGTGTATAGTTATTTGTCCGTTATTTGCAGCTGTGTTGATTGGTTTCCTCAAGCAGTCCTACTGTAACAACTTTTTATCCACTAGGTAATGCAACCCCTTAAACAAGATAAGCATCGATCGAAATAGTATTCGGTTGATTTATTCATTACAGACCAATAGCACACCAATTTAGGTCATGATACATCCTAGTACTGTACTGCCTAAGTAAGTTGAATACTTACATCCATTAGCCTCGTCCGATATTAATCATCGAACATTACAGATATCAGAAACTACACTCTGCCCTTAAGCATTTAAAACTTTATATACACATACCCATGCGACTACACTTTCTCCTTTGATGTTTTCACTATTAAGAGACTTTCTCTATAACGCATTTATATCAATCATAAAACTTGTAATGTTTTTTTCTAAATACTTATCCTGATGGGTAAATATCCTGGTCAAACCTAGCCAAAATTTATGTATATTAAGAAGTGTCAAAACATTGAAATTTGTTGAATAAACTTATCAACGCCATGTTTAAAACGGGTTTATTAAATCTTAAACTATTTTTCTTGGTTACACAATCGGTTAACACAAATTGAATCCCAGGACGGGATTCCTTTAAGGGGTAGGTACTATAACAATCCGTATTTTCATGTCATTTACGCCAATAAACTTTCATATATTTATTTTGAACATTTACGCAATTACTTTTAATTTCAACCGTTTAGTTAAATCGCGTAAACTAAAAATCAACAATCAACGTAAACCGACCTCAAACAAATAAAAGTTTACGTCAAACAAGTGTTATATTATTTTTACGAAAATAATAATTAAATTTTCATATTTTTTTACGTTACGTAAAACGTTTATGTTTCGCATTTTAAAACCTTTTGGCATAAATGTAAACCCTTCTACCCATCTATACTTAAACATATACCTACAAGATTACCCAATACAAAAATTAAACATCCCCCCTAATATCAAATTTTTATAAAACTTTCATCTCTATTTATGTATGGCCGATTCCAAGTTTTACAAACAACACATTCGCACTCCAAATTAAATCAAACTAATCCACTAACATAAACAATATTATCTATTATCCAAAGGACAAAAATCACCAACTCTTGTGATTTGAGCCTGCCATATTCGACTGATTTTAAGGGAAAGGAAAAGAGACCAACTTTAAGGCAAAATCCCATCACACTGACACAACCATGTCTTACTTACAACATGCCATCCCTTTTTCTTACACCCTAGGAATAAACGCATGCACAACAACCACTCCCCTAATCAACAAACTAAACCGTCCCCAATTGAAAACTTTTAGATGGTTTTAGTGAGAAGTGGAAACACATCCTACTCTTGCACCATAAATAGAGGACTTAAGATAACCTTAAATTCATACATCCATTTGCAAGTAAATCAAAAACTCACTCTCCTTGTTCTCTCCTATAACTTACGGTTCAAACAACAAAACATAAAACATTCATAGTTTTTGATAGACTTATCAAATCACGCACAAAAAAAATTAAAAGGAAGAACTAGAGAGAGAGGGAGATGAGTTTAGAGAGAGAAATAACAAAAAGAAATGGCTACACATTAATGAGAAAACAAAATGAGCAACAACCTCTCCACATGAGGAGTGGGCTTTATATAGTAAATGTACTTGGGCCAGCCTTAGGTTTAAGTGGGCTTCCAAGGCCGGGCTTGATATTTAATGGGCTTTAAAGCCTGTAACTAGGCCCAATTAGCGTATAGAGTTCCCAGAAACATATACTAGACTAATATAAGGTTCAGGAGTCTTAATGAAGATCACTTTACATAAAACTAGGTCTAACAGTTTTGTATTAACAAAGTTATAAGTAACAGGTTTCTGCTTCCTTTGCTTCTTCTTGGTTCTCGACACAGTAAACAAATAAACACAAACACTCCTTTGATTTCTTGTTACCTGAACTTTGACATGAAATGCCAACAATATACACAAGCTCACAACTCAACTTATTCCTTTGTCTCTGGTTATCAAACGCAAACAACAATTGAACACATTAAGGAATCCTAAAACCCTCCTTGGTTTTCTTGGACGACGTATACAAGAAAAATATGCACACCCTCTCACTTGCCATTAGTGAGTCGTGCAAAAGCTATTGTATTCACTGAGTTGGTTTTGGTTCGTTGAGCACCTTGTTTGTGAGTCGCACATCCCTTCTTTTCTTTTAATAGATTGTGCATTCATGTCCTAGATAGTGTGCTTGTAAACTTTAAAACCAAGAAACACACGTTTTCACAAAAGTGAACCTCTAATACTTTCGGGTTCATTGAGAAACCCGTATAAAAACTTGGCTAATGAAATTTCTGGGTTTACCACTCATCAACGAGGTATATGAGTAGTGTTCATGCAAAATTTCAGCCCCTAATACCTTATAACGAAGCGGGAAATAAGTTTACAAATTCATGATTTTATGTGCAAATAGTGCGTAAATGGGTTAACTTGTCACTTGAATACCGACCCGTTTGACTTGGGTAAGAGGTCAAGACCTTGGTGGGATTTGTAGAGGGCTTGGCTAAGAACATGTAGGATTTGGAATTTCATGAAAAGGTTGAGTAACGAACGCGTGAGATGAGTTGCAAAATAGTCGTTTCCTTAACAAGTTTTTAAGCTACGGAAATGGGTTGTCTTTGAGTACCTCTTTCGACCATTTTAAAAGCTGGGTTAGGTCGGGTTATTGAGTATATGTAAACTTGAGCTAGTCGTAACCACGTAGGAGAAAGAATGGGTTTAAACGGTTAAGAAACGAATAAGATATGGTCTTGTGAAAATGTCCCGATTGAACTTGTTCTAGCTTGTTTTAATATGCAAAAAATGTTAGAACTTTAGAAGCATATAAAATCACTAGAGTGCGTTATAATCCGAACTAAAATGTGCTAAACGTAGACCACCATGTCGACGATAACTAGAAAGAAGAATCACTAAAAATGACCCGTTAACAAAGCCACAATATGTGCTCAAAGTTGGGTGTCGACGTGTGCATTTTGGCACATATTTCTGGTCTTAAACATGCATTTAAAGACCTTGTGTCCTAGTTTCCAAATTGTCCGGTTACGTAATTAACGGACTTATAATTAGAACGTAACGACCCGTCAAAGTTGACCGTTTGACCAAAATTAATATTTTTTGAAAACGAATACCTTTATTATTTAATCGAAATGCAAGCACATACTAGGGACGAAACATCATTTAATTCATTCATATTGCATATTTAGTTTAAATATGTATTATTATCACTTAGGTTGCGGATAGAGTTTTTCCTCGTTTTGCGTGCATCATTTTCCGTGCCTACACTTATTCGATATTATCTTGCTATTGCATCGAGGTGAGTTTATAGCCCCTCTTTCACTTCTTTTACATTTACTTTACAAATCTCGGGGGAAAATACATGCTTGTTTACAACTTGTTTACATATTCATTTACAATCTCTTTTGCATACTTGATTGCATACTTGATTTCGTAACTCATCTATATACTCGGATACATAAATGTTTACAAACTCATTTACACGATTGATTACAAACTCGGTAACATGAATGTTACAAACTCATTTATATGGTTGATTATAAACTCATTTACATAATCATTACAAACATATTATAACTTTGTTATACACTCATTTTCATATCTCACAGTGAGATACACTACTCGTTTTCACTTATGGACGCAACAACTTTATTTTCATTCTAATGATTACGGATTAGCTTAAGTTGCATGAACTGTTAATTACTCAGAGGGTAAGCGCGAATGTTATAAGATAGATCTATTTAGTATTGACAATCCTCGCTCGGGTGATTAGCGATCACTGGTGTCGACGTACCGAGCCAACGAATGTTATACCATGTCGAAGCATGACTGGATTAGAGTATACAGGTCCAACAAATACATACTCATAAACTCTTATTGTGCCTTCAATAAAGTGGCATACATATAAGTCTACGCCTAAGTTTCATGAACTTAGAGGTGCAATCGTAATCACACATGGTGACTAATGTATTGGATACAATGGTCATGCATCCTTTGCAAAAGCTTTGGTCCAACTATACTTAACATTTTTGTGACTATTGTATGGGATACAATAGTCATACACATCTTTGATTCCAATATTTATACTTATGATTTTGTGACTATTATAAGGATTGAATTGGTCATGCATGCTTTACAAATCTTTGATTTCAACATTCATGCTTACATTTTTGATGACTATTATAATGATTGAAATGGTCATATACTCTTTACAAATCTTTGATCCAACATTTACATTTACAAAAACCTATGAACTCACCAACTTTATGTTGACACTTTTAAGCATGTTTTTGTCAGGTGAAATAGATGCTTGGCTTACTTGATGTGCATTGGAGTCCAAACTTTACAAGATTACTTTTCAAACGACACATTTAGAGGTCGTTCTCTCATGTCTTGTGCAATGGTATTATAAAGTAACGCTCCCGGACAATATTCTGCTGTGAACCAATTTGGAGGTGTTACATGATTTGTTAAAACTTGCTTTAGGTGTCGGTTTACACAAAACAAGATTCAGACCTGCTGTTAAGGTTTACAAAAACTATTTCAACTTCTACGGGCCATAAGTTACTCATTTTCTAATGAAATCACTTGGTTCAAAAGCCTAAGTCGAGCGTTTTCGAGTCTGCTTTCCAAAAGTATGGGCCCTAGATCTCAATAATTAACCCATTATTATATAAAATTCATTTTATGTACGAGACTCAAGGCTGCTAATTTCCAGCAAGTATTATCCAACCTAAAAAGGCCATATCTTATAAGTTAGTTAACCTCATGACTCAATTCGCCTTGCCACGTTTATGTTAAGGTCTCTATTACAAGAAGTTCCAAAGGGCCAAGCATCTAAACAAATCCTAAAGTGGTGCTTTTTACGTTTCAAATACAGTACGCGGATTCTGATCGGTTTTGACACCCGAACATGTAACACTTACTAAAAATATTAAATCAACTCCTCAAGTAACGAAATTCGATGGGGAGCTTCCTAAGACATGTATTTACGTGTGTGTAAAATGATTTTGCCTAGAAAAATGCTTAGCATAGGTTTCTATATCAAGAATGTAGACTGTCTTTTCTGCTTAGTTTTAGGTTTAGTAATTTGTCTAAAAATCAAACTTTCAACACTCAAAACATCTAAAATTGATATAATATTGATGCAGGTTTTGCAAACTTACACGAAGTTTTACTATCCCCTAGGCATAGTACTTAATCATTGTAGTGTAGTCTAGCAAGACTCGAGGGTTGTTATCGTTCTCTAGGGGAATGTGAAGGTTCGAACTAAACGTAACTAAGGTCTAGGGGTTGAAAGAAAATTATTTTTGTGTTTTTATATTTTTATAAAAGCAAGTAAAATCTTGGTTTTGAAGGGGGTTTGGTTTTTAACTAGTTAAATCAACCTAATATGTGAAACCTCTATAGGTATATAAAAGTTTTACATTAATCATGCATTAATTCCTTATATTGTGCTTCTCCCTAATTTATTATTGCCGCGTTCACGCCTTTGTGATCATGTGTAGAGTATTTTCTTAATTCATGAATGAATTACAAGAACCCGCCGTTAAGGCAAGGCACAAGTAAGGTAGTATGAAGACTATTACAAGGCTCCTAAGAGTACATTACATGCATTAAAACACTTAAAAGGTGATCAACCATATAAGGGTAAGGTAGTATAAAGACTGTTACCAATAGTATCGTTTCTACATAATCTTATTTCCCTAGACGTCTTCGCAAGCAATTAAGAAGCTAGTTTTCTAGAGCCTAACACCGCATCCATCAACAAGAAGCAATATTAAAAGGATCTACAAACTAAGTTTCATGCAATCATAAATAAACATTAATAGATCTAGCCTAGCATGTTATAAGCAAAGAACAACAATTAATCAAACAATAAGACATATAGAAAGATTAAAGGATAAAGAACTTCACTTGATTAAAACATGGAGTTTAGGTTGATACAAGAGGGTTAATGAACCCTAAAGTCGACCTAAAACCTGATAAAATTCATACCCTAATTATGACTCTCAAATCCCACAAGTTACACACTTAAAACCCTAATTATGTGTTTGTATACATAGAAAAACAATCGCGACAGAGTCGCTTTATAACTGTGACACCATCGCTCTGTCGAATCTTCTAGGGCTTCTTTAAGTCGGTTATGTTCTAACATCGTCGCAAGAATCCTGACGATGTCTCTTGCATAACCTGACGGCGTCACTAGAAATCCTGACGCCGTCTCCACCGTCTATATGGTTTTCTTTATCGACTTTGGTGTAGAGTTTTAATCTCGTCCGTTTCTTCCTAAAATGAGCCCAAGTCACGTGTATTTCCTCCAAATGACATCCAAGTGCTAAAAAAGAAGCGATTAAGCACGTATTTTGGGCATATTTGCATGATTTAGGGGTTAAATGACCCTGAAAAAGTGTGTAAGCACCTCATAAAATACCCCTACACTTGGGATTTGCTTGTCCTCAAGCAAATGGGCTTTTCTACCTAGACAATAGCAATATCGGGGGCATTTAACTTACTCTTTAAAGATAGTTCATGACACAACCAATTAGACCTCGTAATTAAAAGCACGAAAACTATACACTAGCACCTCACAATAAGTGTTTAGATTCTCTCATTTTCTCGGGTGTATAATGAATTATAACAATATAGGAAACAAAAAATTAACAGTCATTACTTGTCATAGCATTTAATTACCATAAGCTTGATAAAGGATCAAACCTCTACCGATGTGGCATAAGCACCTAGGAATTACTATCAAAGAGGTCTTTAAAGGGTTGGGTGGATTTGGGGTGGTGGTGAGTTAATTAAATACGAGAATACATGTAAATGCGTTGCTAAGCCAAGACTCGACCACACTAGGACAAAGATATACAAACTCTACAATAATTTTTTTTCTTTTCTGACTTTTTTGACATAAACATAAACATAAACATAAGCAAGATGGCGGCCCGTATAGTTTTTTTCTCTTTTTTTTTTTTCTATTTTTTTCAATTTTCTTTTTCTTTTTCTCCTTTTTCACTTTATTTCTATTTTTTTGTACACTTTTGCCCTGCCATTAGCTGAAACATAAATAATGCATGACTTGGGGTTTATTTGCACCCCTACACTTGAGTTTTTGATACTCAATACATAAACTAACTGATGATCCAAATTAAAAAGCAAAATAACATGGAGTGTATTAAGCACGTATGGGGGTAATAGTTTGACTTTCTTCCCTAATTCTTCATAAATAAAAACTATCATGAATCTCAATCGTCCCAAAACTGTATACACTAATAAAAGACTCGACTTAGCAACCATGTACTCAAGCAAATAATTAACTGAGTTTACAAATGTGATAACAATAATATACTAAAAACGAGTACATACAAGGAAGGCTAAAGTGATTTGGGTGTAACATTTTGGTAATGGTGTAAACAATGCTCTTCATTAATTATCCGGAATCCACCAAAAAATTATGAGAACCGCAAAAAGGATAGGCTTTGAGGGGTGTATTAGGGGTATCTTGCACTAAAAATGAGTGCGAAGCAAGGGTGTGGGGATAATTATATGATCGGAGAGACCATAATAACAAATACAAGTTTAAAACATGTTTTATCCTAATGCCTCTTATCATTTAGAAAAGTCTAATCACACGAATGCAGTCTTACTTGCGGTCTCGGGATGCATCACAAAAACAAGTTCTAGAATTTAATATACTATCGGTACACTCTCATATAGTTTTAACCGATACCATCCATGAACGCAACACATATGATTGCTCATTCCTTAACTCGAGCAAGCTAAAGGTAAAACTATCTTAAGCACAAAAAATGCATGCTTGAATTTCTAAAGATCTAGGGGCGAACCTTACATTTTTGGGGTGGAATTTTTTTTAGTGGTAGGGTTTTTGTGCTGGTCATATAATTCCTATCCATGAGACGCTAATAATACTAAGTTTTCATCGGTATGTGCCATAAAAAAATTTAAATTTGGGTCAAAATTACCGTTTACGCTTTTTTATAGTATATTACTCATCTTTATAAGGACAAAGCAAAGGCAAATGAAGAATATAGTTTCTAAGGTTTATTTTCCCCCTACACTTATTTTGGAACCTTGTTTGCCCATGGTTCCTTTAAAAGTATCAAAACGAATAAATGGAAAAAAGAAAAGGGCAAAAGAAACTAGTACTCCCTTGGTTTTGCTCAATAATAGAGAACAAACAAATGATTCTGGGTAAATCGTCATCCAAGAATCATCCACATGAAAACTCCTAACAACTTCTGAGCTTTACTTATTAAATATAACCTGCAAATCAAAGACAAGAAACAACTATACCTAGCGTAAAATCGGCGGGATAATAATATACAACGTAATTGTTTAGGGTTTTGACACTACGAAAGAAATAAAGATATGTTGAATATACTAATGTAATTGTGGTTTTCTACAAATTTTAGGAAAATTACAAATGTTGGAAATCATACAAAATTAATTTTTCAAAAAAATACGAAATTTACTATAGCTGGAGATGCGACGCCGTCAGAAAAAATCCTGGCGTCGTCTCCAGTAACTGTAAATAAAAAAATTCGTTTCTTGGAAAAAAATTTGCACGCAAATCCTATTAGTTATTTCCTAAAAAAAATTGCATAAACCACGAGAACGATTAGCACAATCATATGACTCTAACATGACACAAGACACACAAGACGCGAATTAATCTAAACTATTCATTTTATATGTTTGAAATGGTCCTTAGAAACCGAATATTTTTTCCTACACTTATTTGATGCAAAATACCTTTGATTGCAATTAAGACGAAGTTAAAGACAAAACAAAGCATGATCATATAATTCAAACGTATAAAAATAAATGATAAAGAATTAAAACACATTAACACTCTATATGCGAGAAAAATAAAAGATTCGGGTTTTGCGCATCCCCCCAGAAAAAAAAAATGCCCCCGCGCTTTTGTTTATTTAACGAGTCTTGTAGCTAGACTCGGAGTCACACTCCTTACGTGACTCCTTCTTCGTTACTTACTTCACAGCCTTCATTCACGAGTACGGAACGTTCATCATTAAACACTTTACTTCTCCATTGGTTAAACTTCATTTGTTTCTCTTTGTGGAGTTTGATTCTTTCTTCCCATTCCAAAATCAGCCTACTTACGGTATTAGTGGGGGCTACAAGATCTATGTTATTCTCGGTTCCTTCCTTGACTCTACAAAGGGACTTAGGGATCCTTAAGAAATTTATCTTGTTCTTACCAGATTTTAGAGTTATTGTCCCTTTATCAAATCTAATCTCGACTTTAGCCGTAGTTAAGAATGGTGTTCCCAAAATAAAGGGCTTCTTCTTATCTTCCTTAACATCCAAGATCAAGATATCTACGAGGTATATATAACCGGCTATCTTAACAAATACATCCTCAACTATACCTAAAGGGAAAATATATGAATGACTAGCTAGGGAGAGTCTAATGTTGGTTCTACGGGTTTTTTGTTGGTTAGCCTATTGCAGATAGAAAGGGGCATAACGATCCTTGGTCGACTAAATCATCCATGTATTTCAATCCTCCTATGTTACATGGTATCACAAAATTGCCTCCTTTATCCTCTTTTTTGGTTATCTTCTTCTTGATGATTGCATTGTACATAGGTCCTACGGGCAACGAATTATAGGTCTCATAGTCCATCTTACCCAAATGTGTTGCTAGCAAGGATTCATTATATCTTTGATTTCCTATAAGACCCTCAATCAGCTTCTCATTGATTTCATGTTTAAGGTAATATCCTACCGGTTGTGACCTAGGCATCTTTACTAGTTCTTCAATTCCATCTCCCGTTATCACCTCATCTACATTCCTAACCGGCTCAACATTAGTTCCATCTCCCACTTCTTTCTTCATATCAACTTCCTCCTTAGACTCTATTACATTCAATTCACCAAGTTCTATAATATTCTTGTCAACAACCTTGTTATTTTCAATTTTCTTCTCCTTTTTAGGTTGCCTCTCAACAAGAACTTGTTTTTGTTTGAGTCACGAGCCTGACTCTACCCTTATTTAACACTTAAAAGGTTGGTTCCCCTACAATTAAGGTCAAGTATGGGTGATAGTAACAGTATATACCATTGTGGTAAGAAAGAGCCTTATGTTGAAAAAGTGGTTGTTGAATTATATGCTTCAAACGGTGTGTTTCTTTAATCCTACCTTTTTCTAATTCTTTTTTATTAATAGGTAAACTAAGTCCTCTTAAGAAATTATTCTCTATCACCTCCAAATTCCAAAAATCAACACCTATGGATCCACTTTGTCCTAATATACCTGGATTAAATCCATAGTGTTTCTTAGGATCATCAATGCATGGGTGATAATAGCAATACACACCCTTAGAGGGGAAAGACGCCATATGAGGTGAAGGCGGTGTATGAATGGTCAAATTGTCTACTACCTTCATCCTAAAACTATCCAGATTATGTGATTTAATGGGTCGTTCAAGGCCTCTTTCATCTCCTAGACTTACATCTATGGGTGGACAATTTGGTAAGGGATTTGGTTGAGGCTCTGGTTCATCAAAATTAAGAACTTCCATATAACTAAGAGGAATGTCATGATTACAAGTATTCAAGCCTAAATCCTTTAGTTGTCTTTCGTCTAAAGGTTCTACCTCCATAGGATTTCCTATAATCTATTCTACTTCTTTAGGGTAAGTCACGGGCGGTGTGTATTCCTCAAATGATGGCAGGACTTGTGGGGTACTTTGTAGGCTTAGATTTCCTACCTCGTTATCCATCATACCTAGACTACCTATAGGCTCATCATATGCATCAGTAGAACCTAACCGTGACATGCACCTAGGCATCTTAACCATAACCATCTCACATTCTGACTCCTCCTTAAATGTTTTCTTAGGCTGTAACTTAGGTAACCCAATCAAGTCATCAAACTTATGGGTCATTGCTAGGGAGCTCTTCTCAAAAGTTTGGTGCCTTTGGTTATTTTTCCTAACGGACTCTTCATAGATAGCATTCTTCCAACGTTGATAAGTTCCCAAATAAGGTTCATTGGGGGAATCTTTTAAGGTTTTATCTAACCTTCTAAATTAATTTAAGTTAGAATAACAATAACTACACATTTTAAATGACAACTTTATTTACAAAATAAACAAGGGGTTTTTTACGAACAAATAGAACGAAGAAAAGATAGACTACGAGAAAGATAATTGACAGAAATTAAAATCTCACTTGGTAGGAATCAAGTGAGTAAACCTAAGCTAATTAAAATTCAAAACCTATACTATTCCTCATGTAGCGGCGCCAAAAACTTTATGTAGGTTTTGCAAACTTATAAGAAGTTTTACAATCCCCTATATAGAGTACCTAATCGTTGCAGTGTAGTATAGAAAGACTCAGGGGTTGTTATCGTTCTCTAGGGGAATAGCGTGTGAAGGTTCTAACTAAACGTAACTAAGGACTAGGGTTGAAAGAAGATTATTTTTGCATTCTTATATTTTTATGAAAGTAGGTAAAATCTCGGTTTTGAAGGGGTTTGGTTTTAAACTAATTAAACTAAATTAAATCTAAACTAATATGGAAACTCGTATTTATAAATAAATGTGTTTACTTAATCATGCATTAATACTTAGTTTGCTTCTCCTAATTCTATTTCTCGTCACCCTTGTGATGCGATGTGTAAGTATTATCTAATTCATGAACGAATTACATGAACCCGCCATCTATGCAATATTCCGTTAAGGAAACGCACAAGTAAGGTGGTATGAAGACTATTACAGGGCCCTTAAGTGTACATTACATGCATTAAAACACTTAAAAGGTGATCAACCATAGAAGGGTAAGGTAGTATGAAGATTGTTAACGATGGTATCCTCTTTTACACAATCACTTTTCCCTAGACGTCATCGCAAGCAATTAAGAAGCTAGTTTTCTAGAGCCTAACGCGCACATCCATCAACAAGAAGCAATACTAAAAGGATCTACAAACTAAGTTTCATGCAATCATACATAAACACTAATAGATCTAGCCTAGCATGTTATAAGAAAGAAAAGAACAACAATTAATCAAACAATAAGACATATTGAAAGATTAAAGGATACAGAACTTCACTTGATTAAAACATGGAGTTTAGGTTGATACAAGAGGGTTAAAGAACCTTAAAGTCGACCTGAAACCTGATAAAATGCGTACCTAAGTATGACTCTCGAATCCCATAAGTTCCACACTTAAAACCTTAATTCTGAGTTTGTATATATAGAAAAACAATCGTGACGGCGTCGCTTTTGCTTTATAATTGTGACGCCATCGCTCCGCCAAATATTCTATGGCTTTTTTAAGTTGGTTATGTTCTGACGCCGTCGCTTGCATATCCTGACGACATCACTCAAAATCCTGATGCCGTCTCCACAGTCTGTATGGTTTTCTTCATCGACTTTGGTGTAGAGTTGTAATCTCCCTCATTTCTTCCTAAAATGAGCCAGAGTCACGTGTATTTCCTCAAAATGCCATCCAAGGGCTAAAAATACAAAAAGAAATGATTTAGCACGTATTTCGGGCATATTTACATGATTTATGAGGTTAAATGACGCTAAAAAGTGTATAAAATGACACCTCATCAAATATGAACATGAAATGATATATAAATATGTAAATAAGTATGGAAATAAGTCTTAGATGCTTATAAGAAGTTAGTGAATGATTTGAGCACAAGAACACCAAGAACACAAATGAAACCCTAGTTTTAAGTTTCCAAAACCCTTGCTTAATACCCTTGCTAATAAAATTACCCAACACTTGCTCTTGCACCTCCTTTGGGTGCCAAAATAATGAGAGTAGAGAGGGAGCATGTGTGTTTGACTATGCTAAATGGTGGAAGAGTTAGGTGTTAAGTATATACAAAAAACATTTTTGGAAGGTTGAATGGTAAACTATGTTATGTAAACACATATTAGGCAAGACTTGTATGGGTGTTTGTGTAACTCATTTTGGATGGCAAGAAGGGGGCTCAAGGGGGGATATTAAGGCAAATAGTATTTGTTACTATTACCATGTGATGCTTTATGAAAAGGGTAAGTTTCTGTTTAGAAGTAAATAAACTATTTTGTTTTACTACCACATATAGTGGCTGGTTTCTAGAAGTAGTAAGGGGTTTTATATAAATTTTGATAGTATAGAGTGTAGTTATGTGTGTATATAAAAGGTGGTGAAGTGTTGGTTAATTTTATGTATGCATGCATGCAAAACCATGCAAGTTTATATAGTTTTCATAAAAATAATAGAATGAAATACATTTGACATATAAACATATCAGTAAGTGTATTAATATACTTATCATAAGTAGACTAAGCATAGTCTATAGTTGTCATATGTCAAAATACGTTTTTCACAGTTTGCGGGATCACTTCCCGGTTTCAGGTTATTTCATGCACATATACGTTTAAAGTAGAATAGTTCAAGTTTATGGTTAAATAATAACCTGGAAAATTTCCAATTCTCACAGTCTCCCCTCGTTAAAAGAATTTTGTCCCAAAATTCAGTTTGAGTCATCTGGCGATGAAGTTTCCAAGAAAGGGTGAGGGTATTTGTCGTGAAACTGATATTTGCGTTCCCATGTGAATTCAGGACCTCTCCTAGAATTCCATCGAACTTTGATGATTGGTATAAGGATTCTCTTTAGTTTTTTGATTTCCTGTTCTATAACTTCTACTGGTTCCTCGATAAAATACAGTTTATCACCCACTTAGATCTTATCAAATGGTATAGATGTATCAAATCACTTAACAAATAAGCTTAAGAAAGTTTAGAGAGAGAAAGGAGGGTTGTAACACTTTAGAGAGAGAAAGAAGGAAAATGTATTATGACAGAAATGAAACAACCAACCCTCTTCAAGGTGTGGAGAGGGGTATTTATACCTAGCATAAGGCCGGTCAAAATAAGGATGTCTTATGTTGACTCGGTTAGCTTGGTAAGTTTCCAAATATTACGCTATGAGCTATTATATAATATATTGGTAGTGACCGAGTCTTTTTTTGATTTCTAACAATCTCCCCCTAAGGGAGGTCACTCTAATTTACAAAAACTTAAGCTTATCATTTTATGAATGTCTTCAATCTTTGCTCGTAGTCTTGTTTTCTTGATCTTTATCTTGTGAATCTTGATGTAACAATATTTACACTTTTAGGCTTTAGCTTGTATCTTTATCTTGACTTGTATGTGATCTTGAGCTTCTTGAGATCATCAACCAAGCATAATCTCTTTTCGCCATCTTGTAATCTTTTCCTTCTAGTGATCTTGTAACTTTTAGACTGACATGCTCATACCTTTCTTTGTCTTGAAAGCTTGAAAAGGTCATCTTTCTTGAAACTCTTTAACTTTAATACTTCGTCATTTTAAGGAAGACGTGCGGTATCAGAGTAGCGGAAGTCTTTTCAAGCATGTACTTGAGCTTTCATACTGTCTTTACATATGTCGGTCGGGTATAAGCATGTGGTATTGACTTTGACTTGTCATCGGTTAACTACTGTCGCCGTTAGGAAATCTATATAAATGGGTTAGTGATAAACAACATATATGGACGAAAGTATCTTTGTTACTTCGTCGAATACAGTTATAATAACCACGGTTCCCCGTTAATCAGTATAAATACTATCTGTGATCAGGTAGAATTCAAGAGAATCTCCTTGACAGGGTTTCGCAGCTGCACTAGTCGTTCTCATTACCGGAGCGTCTTAAAGCAGACAACATGGTAAGAGTGAATCAGTAAGTTACTATCTTCCTGATTAAGTCGTTAATTCGTGTTTAGCTTTCCTATGTCTAGATACCCTTGTGAGGCTTCCCATGGACATAACATTGAAAATTGATTTAGGAAAATCAGTCGGTGTTTTAAAATGCAAACGGTTTTTGTAACACACCAACAGTTTTATCTTTTTCAAAATTCATTCGTCAATTCATAAGCTGGACCGAACGATATCCAGTGTCACAAGTTTGATCCGTGTAGGATCTCACAAGTTACCTACCATAGAGCTTGTTTGATGTTGGCTCTAGAAGGATTTCCATCGTCATTATGAGTACTTTAGTATCACTCTGATGTTCTGGCAATATCACAAGGATAATGCGTAGGACTCTTAAGATATTACTTTTTTTCACAATGTGTGATTTAACAAATATTATGTATTAGTGTCCTAATGAGATTTATGAATGATCTCTTTTACGGCTCTAGACTCGATAGTGCACTTTGGTTGTAGTAATCGGAGGCTAGAGCAGACTGTCACCTTTTCAATACCTACTAACTCGAAGTGAGAAAGTCGATAGAAATGTGTTTAATCTCTGTGAGAAATGAAACAAGAGTCTTTTGAGAGACCTTGACTAGCTGGGAAGGGTTGTGCATTGCATCACTTGGTCCATGATGACTATCTTCAATACCAGACAACAACTTAGTGTTTCTGATAGCATATGTATTGACCTAATTTCTGCCTAAGTGTGAGGATGGATTCTTTCTTTTCACCCTCTATCTTTACATTTCTTTTTCATTCTTCAACCCCTTCAATGCTTACCAAGACTTCATCATTAACACCTTGTTGGGTTTGTTCTAGTGCCAGCTGTTAGGTCACATTAATCTTGAATCAATCATATCGAACATGTATGCATAGAGAGAATAGTAGAGA
Source organism: Tanacetum coccineum (assembly GCA_026074375.1). Lineage (NCBI taxonomy): Eukaryota > Viridiplantae > Streptophyta > Magnoliopsida > Asterales > Asteraceae > Tanacetum > Tanacetum coccineum. The sequence continues at coordinate 614 of BQNB010067583.1, read as the reverse complement.
AGGGCAAGTATTTTAAATTCAAAAGATATAAAAGAGAGGGAAAATAGAAGAGTTTGTTACAAATCCATCACCCTCTAATGAAGATTAGAGGGGTATTTATAGGTGATGGAAGGAGGCTTCCCTTCCTTATTTTCCTAACTTGTCACATCTAGTCCCTAGACTTTGGTAATTATGTTATTTCATTCTTTTAGCATAATATACCTTATTACAAACTACTTTGACATTATCAAAAGAAACACTAATGACTTAAATAATACAAAATCACATAATCGACACTTTTAATGATCCTAACAATCTCCCCCTAAGGGTCGATTATTCAGGGCGTTCTCTTCTTGATCCAAGTGGTCTTCCATTCACGTACATCTCCCATCTTCTCATATGCCTTCGATGCTTCAATCTCTTCTTCAAATAATTTCAAGTATTCTGTTTCATCTTTGGTGAGATCTTTTTGTACGTATCCATACTTGACATCATTATTATAACTCTTCAAACCTTCTAACATTCTATTTAACTTAGCATCACAAAACTTATGGATTTCTGAATGTCTCATCGCCTGTTTCTCTTTCTTACTATTCTTGTAAATAACTCCATGTACAGGCTCATAGATGATGGAG